>VDFB02138327.1:0-22969 GCA_007258455.2 Sequoia sempervirens
TAGCCTTTCTCCATCATGCCTTGTCCTTATTGCCTTGGTTTGGAATTGGTCTTTGTCTTTGTCTAGGGGCATCACTGTGTTAGCTTTGGTCTCTTGGATATGCTTGTCTTTAGGACACCTCGCAAACGGTGTTTTTCAACACTAACCCAACTGTGTTTTTCAACACAACCCCTGACATCGTGTGTTTTTCAACACTTATCGGTTTGGTCTTATCTAGTTCAGTCATGTGATCTTACCTACTTGCCAGCATTCGATCCTTATCCTCGGAACTCAGTATCAGTTTACACACTTAAAATTTTTTAATTGCAACACTTAATGCTTGAGATATGCCATGATCTTTTCTTTGTGTGCTGACTGATATTGATTTTCGTTGAGTGTCCTTGTCTAATAAGTCTCTCCATGATGCATAGCTAGAGGACTTGGGGCATGGGGCATGTTTTTATTTGCTTTCTGCTTGTGGGTGTTGTCTTGAACCTCTTCAGTGTCTCTTGTTGTCTCCTTGACACACTTAAGAGATTTATGGCATCATCCTTGAATGTTTTTGCACAACCATTCCCATGGTAATCCTGGCGTTTATGTCTTGATGCGAGCGTGGTTTTGCTACATTAAATTGGGTAAGCTAACATTGTAGTCATCTTGACCTTCATGTCTTTGATGCTCATGTTAGAATCTTTCCACATTCCAAGCTGATATAAATCACATTCATATCTTCATAGTTGCGTTTGTGACTAGTGATGATTGTGTGATTGTCCGATGTCCAATAATAATGGCCCAATGATGAAAATAAGTTCTCTTACATTCTCTAATGAATGATGAACACACAAAAACCTATGTTACCCTATTGCAAGTACACCTTTGCATTTTCATGTAGCTTACATTATTTAGACTTCATGTTAATTTGCACTTTTAGGCTATATTATGGGTTTGAGAGGGTTTCCTTCATCTTTCTTGTGGATTTTTCATCAACTGTGATCACGTTCTTCATTTCCTTATCTTCTTTCGTGATCTCAATCAAAATTTCCTATCTTAAACAGTTGATTGATTTTGATGCATCCTCTTTATTGAGGCAGATTCTCTTCCTTCTCTCCATTTCTTTCCATTTCTTCCAAACTTCTATCTTCCATTCGATTTCACCCCACTTCTTTTCTTCTAATTCAACCTTAGGGCATAATTTTCTTGCTGATCTACACGGATTCTGGTTGAATTCTTATATTTTTCATCTTACATCAAGAACCTTATCTTTTGTTTGATTTGATCAAATTTTTCAATTTATTATTTCTCCTCTATCTCATTTTGATTTCGATCACGAGGGGGCAGTACCTATCAAACTTCAATCCTTGATTCAACTTTATCAATTTATCAATTGCTTCTCTTAGGGCAACCTTGCTTGAGATTCTTATCTCTCACTTTGGATGTGATCCCGAATCGACCTCATGTTCAAAGGCCTTTTGTTTATGTTTGTCCAGATGTGATCCCGAGTCGACCTCACATCTGAGTTGTTTTGTGATCCCAAATTGATCTCACATTGCAACTTCATTCTTTGACTGCATGTGATCCCAAGTCGACCTCACATTAGTCAAAGAGGGGCAAATGTATGCAACCTAAAATGGTCACCTAGACTTTGGGCCCCATTTATTTAATTTGTGAACATCAACTTTTTGAATCAATGATTGTCACATTTTCAAATCAAATTTCTTAGTCAATTCATAGCTATTTCAAATGTTTCAATTTTCCCTAAGGTTTGAATGCTTCATTAATTTTATTTAATCAAAAGAAATAAATCCCTTTTAATAAATAAAATAATTTTATTTAATTGAAGTTAATATTACTTAAATAAAATGATGCTATTTAATTAAATCTATTTTTAATTAAATAATTTTATTTTATTTTGGTAATATTCATTTCTAAATTACATAATCTTATTTTATTTTATTAAAAGATATTATCATCTCAAATAAAATAAAATATAAATATCAAGAAAGATATCCTGTGATGAAAAAAAAGGAAACAAATCAGTTAAAAGGGAAATAAACTAAAAAAAGAGAATTCCAATCAAGATTTGTTTCTATTTTTCTATTTATCCCACATTGCTTCTAAATTTGCCTTCAATTCCACTTTTGCCTATAAAATGAGCCCTCTCATTCTCATTTAAAGAGAATCACGAATTTTTACATCAGACTTATGCTACAAATTTGAATTTTATTATTTGAGATTACATTAGTTTGATTATATAAGCATCTTATTTTTAGAGCATATAGTTTAATATTACATTTTAGCTTAATCTTCATAGTAGATTAATTTGCAAAATAATTCATTTATGGCATTGCATGTAGATTAATTTTCATTTCAATAAATTAGTTTGGTTTATTGCATTTTACAGCCATTTAGATTAGTTTTCATTGTTGCAATTGCAAGAACATGATTCATGGAGATTGGCATTCTTGCTTCTCCTCTTTGAATCTCTCATTCCGAGATTGTATTTGCAGGGGTAACAGGGTTAATCTGAGGGCCACAATATCAATCCCTGCTCTTCTCGGATAGAGAGTTGTGAATTGATTTGAAAGGACTCATTATTGAGTATCCTTGCATGCAAGGATTCACAGAAGTATAACATATTTTCAGTTATACAATAGGTCCTATTTACATGTTAAGTTTACTTAGGTCGTAAGAAGGAATCTTTCTAGAAGGTGTGAGTTGTCATTAGTGTTGGCAAGAGACACTGCATATGTTTTTTGATGTTGTCATTGATGGCAACCCTTGTCAGCTATTCGATCCGCATGTTGCAATTTGCTCATACCGATAGACAGATTGAATATCAGTGATTATCTGTTAAGCTAGAATAGAGCATCCGGTAATTTCGTGTTCTTTGATTCATATGCATATTTTCTGTTATTATTTTTTGTTGTGGATCTTAGGGAGTATTTTTCGATGCATAATATGTGTTATCTGTAAATCATGGTGCCTCATATCAATTTGGGTGGAAGTTAGAAGGTCTGGTGAACTAATTTTTTGTTCATCAGTATTTGGAGGCTGACTTGGTGAATATAGTGTGTCACAGATATTTGAGGAGTTATTGTTTAAGTATTTTTGTGTTTGAAATTTTTGGTTTGGTTCCTCACTATGTTGTGGCTGACTCTTGTGGATGCACATTGAATATTATGGATGATTTGAGCCAACTGTTTGTGAATATTTCTTATTTTGTTGAAGGCGACATATAATGATTAAATTCTTGGTGGGCGGATATACATAAGTGATCAATTATATCATTTTGTTGTGTGTTTGATGTGAGTTGATATATGTTGTGAATATCAAAAGGTTAGTAGAGTGATTATGCACAGTTTCACTTGTGCATTAAGGATTTTTGGTGTGAATTGAAGCAGAACATAGCAGAAGAGCAGAATCAGTCAAAAGGTCCAAAATTTGATTGTTGAACCTAACCGAAATTGTAACCAGGAATTTGTAGATGCTACTTTATCAGTTCAAATTCGTGGAAGTATTCCAAAATTTTGTAAGGCAGTAAGCCTTTCAGTTTTTGAGTAGTGAGCTCTAGGCAGTGTGCCTGAATGCAAGTGCATTCTCATTTTGTAATCTATTCTTTTGAGTATACTCAGAACAATATTGTGGATTGACCTCCACCGTGGTTTTCCCCTAACAGGGTTTCCACGTAAAAAATCCTTGTGTTATGGTTTTGTGGTTGTTTGTCTTATGTGCATGCATTTTTATTTTGGTTGAATGTTATCAGCATTTTAATGATCAGATTAATAAAGTTAAAAATTGCACAACACTGATTCACCCCCCTCTTAGTGTTGCTTGATTCCAATAATTGGTATCAGAGCCCAATTCCTTAGAAGAAGCTTAAAAGCGTGGGGAAGATCTTGGAAAGTGTTTCAATGGATTCAAGCATTCTTCGACAACAACTTATGGTGACCCTAGATGATCGTGATTAGGCAAACTCTGAAGCCCAGGAATTACAAGAAAATCTCATGAACACTGAGAGATTCATTGAGTCACTAAAAGAAAAAATCAACAATTCTAGAGAGAAGAGAAGGGAGCTCTATGATCAGATCAAGCAGGAAGACAATAAACACATTGCAGATGAACAACTAAGTCAAGCCCTGAAAGATAAGACAGAAGAATGTGAAAATTTTGCTAGGGATAATGTAGTTATGAAGCATGAGATAAAATCTATTATGATGAGGATGACTAAGGAAATTGAAGACATGAAGAAAAATGAAGAAAAGCTTGCCCAATCCCTGAAAGAGAAATCTGAAGAATGCAGTCGAATTACTGATGGATTCATTCAGTTGGAACTTGAGTTAGAGCAATCCAAACACAATGAGGAAGAGCTTGAAAAACACATTGTTGATCTCAGATATGAACTTGCTACTGCAAATGAATTCAAGGAGAAGTTCAAGATTAACTTAGCCAAGCTTGATGAACCGATTAAAAGTTAGAGGACTGATGGTGACAAGCAAGGTCTTGGATATGAAGAAGGAGAAAGTTCCAGATCTAGACAAAGGAAATATAGACAAAGGAGGTTTAGACAAGGAAATGAGATGAACAACATTGAAAGGTGTCCAGTAAGACAACCAAATGATCAAAGGTTTAATGGTATATGTTATGTTTGCAATAAATTTGGTCATATGGCAACTCAATTCAGAAGTAGAATGAATTCAAGTGGTCCATCATTCTCTGGTTAGTGCTTTAATTGTAACAAGTATAGTCATAAGTCAAATGAATGCAGAAATGTGCTGAACAACTTTTATAGGAATGTTAGATGTTATGCATGCAATAGATTTGGCCATATTGCTAACCAATGTAGATCAAGAGAAAGACAGTGGAACAACTAGTCTAGACAAAGAAATGTGGTGTGCTACAATTGCAACAAAACTGGTCATATTGCTAGATTATGCAGAAGAGGTTTGGTAAATCAGAGAATAAAAATGCAAAAGAATGAAAAAGGAAAAGTCACTATAGATCAAATCAAGAAGCAAATGAAGAAGACATGGGTAAAGAAGAGTCCCTTTGTTGCAGGAAATGAGCCAGCACCAGAATCAGCTTCTGGTAATTCCTCTAGGAATTAGGTTAAGGCCTCTGGCCTAGGGGGAACTGTCAAGAAAATATTTCAAACCCCCTGTAGGAAATCAACATCAGGATGTGGATAAGTTCAACGATTGTATTGATGATCTACAGATGCTATTGAACAATTGAAGAGAGTATTTATGCAGAATTGAAGGTCCGCATAAGAGTTATCTTTTACAGTGTATGGAAACAGGGTATCCAGATGAGTTAGGGCAAAATAATTTATTACGTCAAAAAGTTTAGGTGTGCGAATGATAAAAGGTTATTTATATCCTTCATTTGTCACTTTGCATTTTGAGAAAAAGAAGTTTGAAGAGCTCTAAAGCAAACTTTGGCGAAATTTGGCAAGAATTCAAGTGTGAAGGCGATTCGAAGCTCAAACCCTAATCCGGCTAAAAGGTATTTTTTGGGAAAACTTGTAAACCTGTGAATTTGTGAAAATGGCTACTCCATTGGTAGTTGAAGTCAAGGATAGACCTCATCTGAAGTTCAAGTGGAATCCTTTCAAGTTTGTTGAGACCGAGCCCTTAGGTGCATTTTCGTCTATTTCGTATAGTGTTTTGCACATTGAAGATATTAGGGCATACATTCATGCTAATATTGAGGAGTTAGGGAGCTCGCAGTTGCTAAATTTTTATTCCAAACACATTGTTGGAGAGGATTTATGTGTCAAGCCTGTATTCAAAACCCCAAAGGAAAATAAATTCATGCAGATTGTGAAATTTCCCGTGTTTGATGAAAACGAATGGGTCTAGTACATCTTGATTTGAGTTCCTATTGAATTCATGTGGTTGAATCAACCCTTCAAGATTAAAAAATAGGTTATAAGTGTTGTTACAGCTTTAGATTTCTCTGGTGGACTGTCGATTTTGAAGTCTGTGAAAAATCAAATAGTCACTGATGCAACTGGTTTTGTATTTGATAGAGTGATGACAATTGATAACATCATTGATGTGGGTGTGAAATTTTCCTCGATGGTCATTGGTTATAAGATATATCACTCCAACTGAGAAAAATTTGTATCTGGTACAACCATATATGCAGCCTATCAAATGGTTAAGGAGAATGCAGAGTATGATTTATGTGAATTTCTTTGAAGTCAGCTTATGGAAAATCTTGGTAAGATTAAGAAAGACAAGAAGAATTCCTTTAAATATGATAATCTGTTGCTATGTTTGTTTTTTAATTTCATGGACGAAGTTCCAGGAGTTGGGAAAGTGCATTAACAAAGCGATAAGCCTGTTGTTGTTCATATTAGAGACATGTTATTCAACCTTGGTGATTTGCAAGCCAAAAAAATTGCAATTTGGGGATATCTCAAAAACTTTCAGAATGAAATGCAAGCAAGGGAAAGAATTCCTACATCTATTGTGGAAAAGTATAAGGATACACTATGTTTTATGGTTGATATTGATCAGTGCTTAATGGAAGCGACAAAACCTAGAACCGTCTAGATTATGCCAATGGGTTATGAAGTTGAGGAGATAATCTTGGAGCTATACACACAACATCTATTGAGTAAGCCTTTGGATCCATCTGAAGAAAGTTTTGGAACATATGAAGAGAAAAATATGCAAGTCCATGAGCAATTAAAGAAACCAATGATAGTTCGAAGAGTGAGGAAAGAAGTGGAAGTCTTCGTAGAGAGCATGGGCATACTTGCAGAAGCTATAAGAGAAGCCAAAAGGAAAAGAGAACAAGTTGAAAGCAAAAAAGGAAAAGAGCCTGCTAAAACTAAATCTAATAGTTCAACAACATCCTCTGCTCGAACTAGATCAACAAGGAGCTCAACACCCCTATCTGGTCATGCAAAGAAGTCAGCCCCTACAAAAGCTGAAGTTAAGGCATCTGGTAAAAGGAAGAATGATAAGAGCACAAGAGTGTATACAGTTGTTTCAAATGATGAAGAGATGGAATTTGATGAAGAATTTAGGAAAATAAAGCATATGAGCACCCCTGTAGCAACAACAATCAAGCCCTCCAGTGAGGAGGAAAAAGCAAAGAAGAAGATGAAGCCTGAAAAATAGGTATGTCAGTAGAGGAAGTTGAAAGAGGTATAATCAAGGATGGAAATCTTAACCCCCTGTGTGAAGTGTATGGTACCTTTGATACTGTTGGTCAAAGAGTCCTTGAGGAGGCTACAATAAAATATTTGAACAATTTCAATATGACTCTTGTTGAGATAATGGCACAGTTGCCTAAGGAATTGTATGAAATTTTGGAGATGAGGAGAGTTAATGCTAGAATTGAAGAAGAGCAACTGAGAGAATGGGTTCTTGCAAATCTAATTTCGGTAACGTCTATTGAAGAAATGAAGTCAATCCTAAAAGAAGCAAAAAGAGAGTTCAAAAGAAAATCAAGAATAAACAAGCTTATGTTGGGAAAAACTGAAGAAGTAGACAAAGAAACCGAAAGCATTCTGAAGAAAGTTCTATTAAAGAACAAAATTGGTGTTGTTTTTGAAGAAGAGCATGTGGAAGATATTTCATCTGGTCCAGTAAATGAAGAGGTCACAATTGAGGACACACAAATTCCTCCTGATGTAAATAATACAAAAGAACCTATGGAGATTGAAGCTCCTAAAATTGTGTCAGTTGAAGAAAAGGATATATCAATTGAAGAAGTTGAAGCACCAAATGACAAGCAAAAATTTGTGGCTGTGGAAACAGTAGTTGAGGAAAAGAAGGTTGAAGTTAAGGGAGTTCCGGTAGAAGCAAGAGACACTGTAGAGGTAGTGAAGAAGTTTCTAGAAGATAAAAAGGAAGAATTTGATCTTGAGTTGGGAGATGCTCCTATTCATTTGTCTACCTTGTCCCCAATTCAAAAAATGAAAGTCGCATCATTTGCACAAGCTAAGGCTAGGGAAGAAATTATGAAGTCTCACATTGAGGACAGTGAGTTATTGAACCTGGCATCTGGCATTTTGGAGAAGATCATGCCTACTTATGTTAAGGATCCATCTGGTTCTTCCTCCGGTGAGTTGAAGAAACTTATAAATTCGGTAAGTACTCATTTTGAGTCACTTGAGAAGTCTGCTTTGGTCAAGGTTCAGAAGGAATTTGATGCGAGGAAGATCAATAGGTTGAAAGGATTGATAGCTAATGACAAATCTCTATTAGCTACCTGTGTGAAAAATGTTCAAAGTGCATTGACAGAAGGTGGAAGGACTTATAAGTTGTGTTTGTCTTTGTCAAAACTTACTGAGGAAACTGAGAAGAAGGTTAAGGATCATGAGAAAGAGTTAGCTACTATTTCTGATGCTTTTGATCCTTTAACTATTTTTGTTGGAGAGCAAGAAGGTCAAGTTATAGCCTTACTTGACAAAATAAAGAGTCTGAAGCGTGATAATGACAGAGTTGTGGAAAGAGCTGGTGAACTTAGAGGGCTAATTGGTCCAAAGATGGAAACCATGTTGAATGCTTTGAAAGAAGCACAAGATGCCATGTCGGTCAGTGATCCAGTGAACCTTGAATCTGCAGAAGTGCAATCTTATTTACTTTGTGGTCACATAACTATTCTGGAAAGCCTCAAGAAGTGTTGGGACACAAGCTTGAACCTATTAAAGACAAATTTTGTAGATATCTTCAAGTTTGTGTAAGTTGTTTGAAACAAAGTTTGTACATATGAAGTTTGAAGTTTTTGTTTGTTTATAGGAGTTTTGTATGTAGATTCCCCATCTTTTCCATTGATTTCAAAGGGGTAGAATAGAACAGTGAAAAATGTATATTCATCTAAGGGGGAGTTGTAGTTTTGAGCTGTGGATGAAGATCTTTTTGGAGTTTTGGGTGGCAGTGTATTTTTGTTGGTACTAATCTGACACTTAGTCATTTTTCACTAAGTGTTGCCATCAATGCCAAAGGGGGAGATTGTTGGTAAGAGACACTGCACTTTTTTTTGGTGTTGTCATTGATGGCAACCCTTGTCAGCTAGTCGATCTGCACATTGCAATTTTCTCATACCGGTAGAGAGATTGAATATCAGTCATTATTTGTTAACCTAGAACAGAGCATTCAGTAATTTCATGTTCTTCAATTCATATGCAGATTTTTTGTTATTATTTTCTATTGTGGATCTCAGGGAGTATTGTTTGATGCATAATATGTGTTTTCTGTAAATCTTGGTGCCTCGTATCAATTCGGGTGGAAGTTAGAAGGTCTGGTGAACTAATTTTCCGTTCATCAGTATTTGGAGGCTGACTTGGTGAATATAGTGTGTCGCGGATATTTGAGGAGTTATTGTTTTAGTATTTTTGTGTTTGAACTTTTTGGTTTGGGTCCTCACTATATTGTGGTTGACTCTTATGGATGCGCATTGAATATTATGGATGATTTGAGCCGACTGTTTGTGAATATTTCTTATTTTGTTGAAGGCAACATATAATGATTAAATTCTTGGTGGCGGATATACATAAGTGATCAATTATATCATTTTGGTGTGTGTTCGATGTGAGTTGATGTATGTTGTGAATGTCAGAAGGTCAGTAGAGTGATTATGCATAGTTTCACTTGTGCATTAAGGATTTTTGGTGCGAATTGAAGCAGAACAAAGCAGAAGAGTAGAATCAGTCAAAAGGTCCAAAATTTGATTGTTGAGCCTAACCAAAACTATAACCAGGCATTTGTAGATGCTACTTTATCAATTCAAATTCGTGGAAGTATTCCAAAATTTTGTAAGGTAGTAAGCCTTTTAGTTTTTGAGCAATGAGCTCTAGGCAGTGTGCCTGAATGCAAGTGCATTCTCATTTTGTAATCTTTTCTTTTGAGCATACTTAGAACAATATTGTGGATTGACCTCCACCATGGTTTTTCCCCTACTAGGGTTTCCACATAAAAAATCCTTGTGTTATGGTGTTGTGGTTGTCTGTCTTATGTGCATGCATTTTTATTTTGGTTGAATGTTATCAACACTTTAATGATCAGATTAATAAAGTTAAAAATTGTACAACACTTATTCACCCCCCCCCACTCTTAGTGTTGCTTGATTCCAACAATTAGATCTTATCTTTTGACTTTTAATACTTGTGTCCTATGTATTTATGATAAGTTGTCTCATGTCATAGGACTAAGACACATTTCATAATTTTGTTTTATCTTATGTCTCACCTTGGCTATATAACCAGGTGGTCTCATATGTAAATCATTGATTAAAAGACGTAATTAATAGAATAATTGTTATCATTTGCATCCTTTGATAGAATAGCATTATTCTTTCATAGTTGATCTCTCTTGTGCTTTCACGAAGTTCCTAGATCTTGGGTGGCTATAATCCTCAACCAAATCTTACATGGTGTAGATTAATCTATACCAACTCTTACAAATGGTCCTCAAACATTCTCACTAGATTCATCATTGCAGAGGACATTTGGAAGTACATTCATTTCAAACTTATGGAAGTGGACCATAACAATTTTGCAAATGAAAGTGAAACTCTAAGGAATCTAGTAACAAGTGAATTCTTACCACCCAATTATGTATAGAAGAATAAAAATTAACATTTGGAATTTGTTCCTTTTGAAAATGAACACAAGTGGATGTGGTTGGCTTTGATTTGAATGCATGAAGAGTTTATGTACTGAGATAAGATTTTCATCATCATCAAAGAAGCAATTGAGTGAGTGTTAGGACTATGTGAAAAAAGGGGAGAAACAAAAAAAGGTGGACAATAATTTTTTCCCTACATTCATGAGAGCAACGCTCAATGGGTAGTTCCTCACCATCAACAAAATTGGAGATTCTTGAGTAAGGTATGTAAAAAAAATGCATCACATATAATATTTTCCATATAACAAGAGAGAATTATACTCTTGTAACTTGTATCTACACCACATAGGAAATGGTAACCAATGGGAAGGAATACAATCTATACAAAACCCTATGAGAACAACTCATGAACAACTTGGAAAAGATGAAAAAAAATCATCATGAATTCAGGTATGACTTACTAATTATTGTCTTAGCCTTATATTTTCTAAATGAATTACCTAGGATAACAGATGTGCATGGAATTTGGATACCTCTTTTGTAAATAAAATATAGGAGAACATATATGGCTTTCTAGACAAAGCCACCCACAAATATGGGTATGAATCACTTTTGAATAAATTTTGAACAAGGATGTAGGAGAGAAAATGATTGAGTCATGATATTGAACAAAATTTGGAAAATGAGGTTGTCTTCATAGTGGATAAAGATTACATCCATCTAGAAGCTATGGAGCCACACTTTCTTAGTACCAACACTTCCATGTAAAGCAACTAACTAGCTATTAGAAATCACAACTCAACTCTCCCTCTCCCACCCTAAGAATCAATTTCAATGTGTGTAAATATTTCACATCAAGGTTTGTATAAGAGATAATGTTGGAATTAAGTAAATATAGGGAGATAATATAGAAAAAAAAATATAGGATTTTGTAAGAATATTAATTAATACATAAATATTAGTTTAAAGATAAAGAAATTCTAGAAGTAGAATAAAGATTAAAAAGAAAAGGGTGAAATTTTTATAGTTACACAAATCATGTGCAAAATCTTTTAGAAGGATAATTGAAATAAAATAGTAAATTCTCTTAAAGAATAATTAAAAAATAATAATAATAAAGATTGATTTTCACTTTGAGAATAATAAACAATAAATTAATAATTAAAATATCCCATAGCTTAGTTAAATAGTTTTGAAGACTTGAGTAAATATTTTTTTAGGAAACTCAAAGGTGAGTTAAAGTTTTATTAGATTTATTATTTTTGAACTTCTTTTTGGAGAAGTGGTAAAATGAGAGAAAGAATATGAGATTTTACAACTTAATAAGATTAAAATAATTGGAGATTGTAGTGAAAATTACTAACTATTATACCAACCATTATCATCAAAGATTGGAGAAGGATTTTGAAGAGAAATCAAGGTTAGAAATTAAAGATTTTGCAACACATGTTTGACAAATTTTTAGAATAGCATTCAAAAGTAGGATCTAGTTCTATTGAGTTGTTCATAGGAAACATGTAATTAATAATTAATATATAATTGAAGTTATGTGGAATTAAAATTTTAATATTATGAAATCTAGTGAGATTTGAGAAAAGCAAAAACTCAAAAATTATATTATGAACATCATTAAAGTAAACCTATAGGATTCATGGGGTAAATTAGTTGAAGTTTAGGTATGAGAGTTTGAACCTTTTCATGGCAATTTTGAATACTTAAAATTATATATCAAACATAATCATGAAACCCTAAAGTTGGTGAAACTAAGAGAAAGAAACTCTATACCTTAATATGAGGATTCAAGATTATGGTTAGAGAAATATATTTAATTGGTATTAGAGTTGAATCTACATGTTGGAATTATATTCACAAATGATGTGTATGTTGATTTGTACCTTCTTGTGAAATCAATTTTGGAAATGCACTTTATAAAAAAGGTGTACTAGTTTTAATGTTTGCATCAATTGAAGTACTAAAACTTGATGTCATAATTGAATGATTCTTGTCAAGTCTTTCTTAAGCCTAATATGACATTTGAGTATGATATAATTTTGTGATCTCATTGAGAATTATGTATAGTTTGTGTAATTTTTTAATTTTCTAATTTAATAGAAGTGTAGTACAATTTATAGCTTGATCAAGGAGTAGTAGAGAATTTACAGGACAAATTTGAGCAATTAAGTTTGGAAAATATTGCATAACATCAACACCCAAGTTGGATACTAATGTCTAGATAGGCATGACATGAGGGTTCATGATAAGTGTTAGTGTCATGGGGAAGATTACAAGTGCCCAAGTTTAGAACTAGTGTCCACTAGACCAAATATGAACACCAAATTTTGGACCAATGTCTTTATTTTAGTGTTTAAAGATATGTTTTGATAT
Source organism: Sequoia sempervirens (assembly GCA_007258455.2). NCBI lineage: Eukaryota > Viridiplantae > Streptophyta > Pinopsida > Cupressales > Cupressaceae > Sequoia > Sequoia sempervirens. Next base: position 12,948 of record VDFB02138327.1, read on the forward strand.
TCCTTTTTTTTTTTGTGTTTGATTTTTGAAAATACTATTATATATCATAAAACAGCAAGTATGTCCCTTAGGCTTGTCTCTTTTCAAAAATTTGGTGGATTGGAAGTTGAGATGTTTATCTAACTTTCCATCAAGACAAATTGTGAATATGGTTACTTGTTTGATAATAACTGATGATTTTGTTTCTTAGGGAGTGTGTGAGTCTAATTGTAGGATAATGATCACTATGCTATAACTATGTTTGAGTATGTTTAAAATTTCTATTGAAACTTGGAAGGTCATGTTCCCATAATGTTAAGTCATGAGATAGTTCATCTCTCTAGATACACTACATCACATGAGGATTTAGAGGATAGAGTATGGAGGATGTAGGTATGTCTTTGTACATTATTGTGTACATCTACCACTATCTCCTAGAAGAGTCTCTGAATGATGAAGTCTTGCAACTCATTCGTTATGCAATATATTATATTGATCAAACTTGTGGGTAGGGTGTTCTTCATAAGATAAATATAAGTTATATATGCATTATGTTATTGTATCAAGTGGTACAAGGAGGAACATCCTAGTGATAATTGAGTGTTTGCATTTCCTATCTAGTTGGTGTTGTCTATTGGTTGTTAAATGACATCTTATAAGGGAAATGAATTCTAAGGTGTGTCATGTGGAATTGGAAGTGGATTGTGTGTTTGATCCAAGTCATTCCAAGGAATGTGTATCTTGTATTTATGTGTCTTATATTCATGTTTGTCTTGATTTCACATTTATATTATATTCATGTTTATGCATGTCGTTGTGTGTGTGTATTCTTGTTTGTCTTGCATACTTGTTTGATTTGTATTCTTGTATTGATGTTTAGCATGTATGTATGTTAGAGTTGTCTTATGTGGACGGTACTAGGTATTTTGCTTGCGATGTATAGAATCATATGGCATGTGATGCAAGATTATCTACCTTGAGTATATTGGAATAATTAAGATATATGGCATTGAAGAGTGAGTGTTCACATAGTATTGGATGTGTGCGCCATTCATTCAATAGATGCTATATAGTCTTAAAGGGTTGTTTGTGATTAATTTGGATGTATCATGATATGCATTTTGTAATACATAATGTTTGTTTTTTTTGGGATAAAAGGTGATAGAACACCTGTAACATATTAATATAAGCAAATATACATATACAAGGAAAGTTTGATAATGAGTAGATGTACAAAGGCATTTCAGACTAGGAGCAAAAGTAGCTTTAAAAAACTAAAAATAAAACGTAATTAAACATATGGATTATAGACTATTTATTTGACCACTTAAGAAAAAGTTGGTGATTGGTGAGCTTTGGGTTTCCTTTGATGATGGTTTCATATCCATTCCTTTCCTCTTCTCTTCCCCTCCTCCCTTCACTACAATAGGGGTTCAAGATGAAGTGGAAAATATTTGTACAACAAATATTTGGATATATAATATATTATTGATATTTAGAAATCATGGATTATAATAACAATATTGTAAATTATTTATTGAGTTATTGAGAAGTTATGAGATTATACTTACAATGGAATTTTATTTAGATTATAATTTGATGATTTTCATTACTCTTGAATTAAGCATATGAGTTAATCTAGTGAAAGTATGATTTTTTTAGAATTCCATCATGAAGATTGTTACAATAACAAGCTAAAATTTAATGATTTCATTAATGACATTAAATGTCTCTCGAAATACCCCCAACTCTATTCAATAGAAAGCCAAAAGATATACTTTCATATTTTATATTAAACATTTTGCATGTTCACATAAACCAAAATAAAGCAAGTACTAACCTCCAAAGAAGCTATTAAGACTTAACAATAAGTAAATGGCACATAGAAGAAAGCGAAAATTAGTTATTTACTTCTTGGGTTACATGTAACAATATGCTGTATTTACTGAAACTGAGGAAGTTTCGCTAGAATTGAGGCCTATAAGTCAATGAGGCCTATAAGTCAATGAGGCCTAAACGGTCCCATAATTAAGTAAAACTGAGAAAGAGTTGCAACAAATTTAGGTCTATTGGCAGGAGAGGCCTAAAGATCCCATAATAAAATTAAGTATTTAAATGTATAAAATTTCAAACTATGTTAAACTATTTGACATTTGGGCCTGAAAATCAACCAAAATATTAGAATACAATGGGTTAAGTTTCATGTCAATTACTTGACTCGGGCTAAAGCCATGTTTGTAAATGAAGACCGCTCCCCTCTTAATTATGTACTTGCACAATTAATGGTAAGGATATGATTCAGGTCAGTTCCTTTGGGAAAGAACAGACAAAACCTTGCAAGAGCACCCCCAAAAATGACCATCTGTATCGCTGTAATCATGTTTTGGCTTTTCATGGATTTCCACCTTTCAGAAGTTGGGCAGGTTTGAAGATCTTCTTCCTTATGAGAGGGAAAGTAATGAAACTCTGACCTAATTTGTGAAGTAGGTCTCTGTAATAAGAACAAAATCTTTTTAAATCTCTGTATATTTAATACAAGTAACAATCTCCCTGTCATGCACAAGTAGATTGGGAAGAAGACCCACTTCAAGAAAATCAAACTTTCCAGGACTGTAAACATTTGTAACTATATGCGAGAGGACAGAACTACTTGACCTCTTGAACATCCACTCCAACATTTTCAAGCCATGAAACTACTTCTTGAATGGTTGGTCGTTTAAATGGGTTTTGATTTGTACACATGCAAGCAACATCAAGTACCTGCAACATTTGATCCTCAAAACCCTTGTCTCGCAGTAAAGGATCAAAGACCTCCTCTTGCTTCCCTTCAGACCTCATTTCCTGCACCCATGCTACCAAGTCTGTGCTTAAAGACCTCCTCTTGCTTCCCTTCAGACCTCATTTCCTGCACCCATGCTACCAAGTCTGTGCTTATCTTAGCCTTACACACTTCCACTGGCCTCCTTTTAGTGAGCAGTTCCAAAATAACAACTCCAAAACTATACATATCGCCTCTGAGAGTAGCTACCCATGCTTGTCCATACTCAGGAGGAATGTATCCCAAAGTGCCCACTAATTCTGTAGTCACATGTGTGTCATAAGGCAAAATCAACCTTGAAAGACCGAAGTCTGCAACATAAGCTTCAAATTGATCATCTAAGAGAATGTTACTGGACTTAATATCTCTATGTACAATGTGTGGTTCACAAATTCTATGCATGTAGGCCAATCCCCTGCTTGCTCCTTGAGCTATCTTGAGTCGAGTAGGCCAATCCAGCACTGAGCCTCCATCTTGCTTTTCATGCAACCAATAATCCAAACTCCCATTTTCCATGTAGGAGTAAATAAGCAACCTGTAGTTTCCATATCTGCAATATCCTTGCAAGGATACAAGATTCTTATGTTGGGCTCTTGACAAGGCTTCTACTTCTGCCTTGAATTCACGCTCCATCTGACCACAATCTCCCGTCAGTCTCTTGATTGCTACTTTGGTGCCATCTGTAAGGGTGGCTTTATATACTAAACCGAACCCTCCACATCCAATGATGTTGGCCTGATCAAAATTGTTTGTAGCTTTCAGGAGATCAGCAACAGTTAGGTTGGTGATGTCTTGATTGTGAAACATTATCACCAGGGAAGATCCTAAAACATCAGACATCCTTTGAGATATGTCACAATCTCTTTCACCTTCATCTGTCTGGGTTTCAATCTGTCTTCTTGATAGACTCCATAGCAATGCAGTCAGTAAAAGAGCAATACCAACTCCAACACTTACAGCTATGCCCAAGATAGTGCTTCTGCTCAGTCTCTTGTCTCGGTCTAAAGTAGTTGCTCCATAAACTGGTTTCCCAGCAATACTACCACAGGGATTCAGGGGCAGACCGCAGAGACCAAGGTTGCCTTCAAAACTAGATTTTGGAAAAGTAGTGAACTGGCGTCCTGAAGGAATGATGCCTTCCAAATGATTGTTGGCCACGTTGAATCTTGCCAAAAACGTGAGTTCCTGAAGACTTGTGGGTATTCTTCCAGTCAGACTATTTTCTGAGAGGTCTAAGGCTTCCAGGTTTGTCATACTCGAGAGCTGATCCGGAATGGTCCCTGTCAAATTGTTACTCCTCAGTTCGAAAATGTGAAGCAGTCTTAAGTTCCCAAACTCTGGCCATATAGTTCCACTCAACTTGTTGTTGCTTAAGTACAAGGAGGGAGGAAAGTTGGACAAGTCATTGTACTGTAGTCCTGATGCATTTTGATTGTGCTTAACAAAGAGCGGAAAATCAAAGGAAGACTGATCAAGATTACTGATATTTTGCGTAGATATAAGACTCCGCAAATTTGTAAGTTCTTTAGGAATCACTCCTGAGAGGGAGTTATTTGCAATGTCCAGGTAAAAGAGATACTGGAAGTGGCCAATCCACGGAGGAATGTTTCCATTGAGTCTATTCCACGAGAGGTCTAACACCTGTAAATTTGAACAATCCTGCAACCAAGTGGGAATCTGTCCTGAAAGAGCACAATTTCCGAGGGCAAGAATCTGAAGCTGTTTGAAGCCTTTCACATCTTGTGGAATGGACTCTCCAAGGAAGTTTTTGGTCAGAATCAAAGTGCTGAGGTTCTTCAAGTCCTGAAAGACCTGTAGGGCTCTTGTAATATTTGTCAAGGTGTTGTTTGAGATAGAAAAAATGTGGAGAGAAACAAGAGATGCCATGCTATTTGGGATTTGACCTTGGAGCTGGTTTTTAGCCAGGCTTAATGACTTCATCTTTGTGCAGCTTGATAAGGTAGGTGGAACCTGACCAGATAACTGGTTGCTAGACAAATCAAGAGAAATCAATTCAGGGAAGCTAGCGAAATTTAGAGTGATCTCTCCCTGCAAAGAATTGTTTCTCAGGTTCAAAACTTGCAATTTCTTACAGCTAGATAAAGAAAGTGGCAGCAAACCCACAAAATGGTTACTGTGGAGGATAAGCTGCTCCAGATTCTCAAGCCTTCCAAACTCCCGAGGAAGTTCTCCTGTGAAGTTGTTGCAATAAAGGGACAACACAGTAAGATTTGTTAGGTACCCAATATCACCAATTAAGCTTCCGGTAAACCTGTTGAATGGCGCAGAAAGCTTTTGCAGAGATATCATGGTATATAAATCATCCGGAAGAAGTCCAATGAGGTTATTGAAACCCAAATGCAATTCCTCAATTGCTTTACACTCACCAAGCCCCTTATCAAGGTGTCCCTCAAACCCATTAAGCGAGAAATCAAGGATTCTGATTGAATTTGAATTATTGCAGATTTCAATTGGAATGGGGCCGCTAAAAGAATTATTACTGACATTGAGGGCAATCAGATATGGAGCAGGGCCAAAATCGGGAAGCTTGCTTGCAAAGAAATTGCTAGAAACATTGAAAGATTGGATTAAGCCTAGCCCTTTTGGAGCTGGCAATGGACCTGAGAGATTGTTGAAACTCAGATCCAGCACTTCAAGAGTTTGCAGAGAGAATAGCTCATCCGGAATAACACCGCCCAACATATTATATGAAAAATTAAGCTCCTTGAGCTGGTCAAGAGAACCCAATGAACTTGTGAGGGACCCCTTGAGTCCTCTCCCTGGCAACCATAATCTCGTCACTCTGTCATCTTTACACCCCACGCCCTCCCAAGCAGAGCAATTAATGTTTGTGTTCCAATTCAATTCAGGCGATACCACTATGTGGTTGCTTAAGTTCATCAAGGCTTCCATGTCCCTTTGCAAGCCACTCTTGATATTGCCTTTTTGTTGATAGGAAAGGGACAACCAAGCGCACCACCATACAAGCCAAAGAAGCGCCCTAGGATTGGAAGCTCTAAGTTTCCAATTGTGGGACACAGGTAGCAACATTTTTTATGCTATAATTTACACAGATGAATTGCAGACTGCAACAAGATTGACAGACATCTCTACACAACGTTTTGATGAGCTTCCAAATGGGCAACCATCCTTACAATGACTTTAACTAGCATACAATCGGAATTGAGTAATAATTGAATGAAGATAGAGCAAAAATATGGCATACCAGTATATACCCACTCCCTGAATTCGTCAGAGCTCCCCAACATTAACTGTGCAAGCACAAAGGATCCCTGGAAGAGCGGGAGCATTTATTTCTGTGGGATTGCAGGATAATGATGATGATGATGCAGAATCTGGTCTCATGGCCCTGATTCCCAACTCACTTTCAAAAGTTTCAACGTGCAAAAGCATCTGCTGCTATCATTGCCTCAACTTTCCCAAAATCAATCACATCCAATTATAAGCCGGGAGACCATAACCGCGCACCACAACAGCTCACACAAATTTTAATCTTGTATCCATCACAGCACACTATGCCCTCCCACCAATCCAACTGCATTAACAAGCCTCCAGATGGAATACCCAATCTTAATGCTCTGACAGGGTCTTTGTAGGATTGAGCTAATGATGGTAGTGCAGGATTAAATTATTAGTTTTTATATATAAGCGCTCTGATTAGGAAGGGCACTAATATAATCGTTGGTCAGAGGGCACCATCGAAGTTATTAAAAGAGATTGTGTTGACCTCAAGGCCAAAACATCATAATCCGCAATCACCCACCTTCTGCCTCACTCCCAAATCTGCCATCCCCACCAAACATAAATCCTTATATGGCAGACACACAAGATAAAAGAGAGAGGACTGACGGTCCCCCCACTTCCTCGCGCACGCCCACCAGGATCTGGGCCGTCGGAATATCGGCGACCCCACGATAAGCCCCCGGTCCCGCACATGACCTCCCACCTTGGGGAGCGGTCCTAACTTTTCGTATAGCCATAGCTCTGCGACCTGGTTTGGGTCCTCTGCCCCCCCTGCCGCCCCTCAGCTGCCCAAGTCAACCCTGCCGCAAGTTACATCTTGTACTTATACTGTGCTCGCTAAGCCCTCCATCGATGGATCGCCTGAGCAGCGCCAACTACCAGACTGTGATGTGGCGTCAGCGATGTCTCCCACCTACCCTATTGACGTGGCAGGACCCCTTCCCCTGCCTTTTCTCGGGGGGGCTTCACATACCGATTGTCAACGCAATAGCGAGTTTTCTCTGTAAACATTGTATATTGTGCGGGACCCATGACGGACATGATTTTTCAGATTGTTCTCCTTTGTTTTTGGGGATAATGGCGTGGCGTAATGGGCATGTATTATGCCACTAGGTTGATGCAGTTGCACCATAACAACGACTACGCAATCCATTCTTTCCTGCTCTGCTTCTCTGGAATCGTATACAAGGTACCATGCTAAAAATGCACGCAACTAAGCTGTATTAGTTGACTTTTCTTCCGAAATATAAGGCTACGGATTGGCTCCCTGGTTTAACTCCTACATCATCCATTTTCATCTTCACGTTCATGCTCGTGCCACGGCTCGCTCTTTTTAACGGTGACCTCTCCGTTTCCAAACAAGGACAAAAAGAACGGTGTACAATTTGTTACTCTCAAAGGATGTGAGTAGTCCTCATCTTGTAAGGAGAGTCAATCTGCTTTGGATTTGGTTCTTTTGTTGCTTTGAAAATTGATTGGATTAATGTGAATTTGTTGACCTAATTATCTATGTAATCAAATCTGAAAATACAAATTATATGAAACTGAAAAAATGACGAAATAAAAGCAAATTTAAGAAGGGCAGATGTATGTGCACTTTTCACAAAAATTTGGAGCTAAATTGGAGGGTCAAGGGTGGTGACGCCCTTGACTGAAAAGTAGGATTCAATATTTGTAAATTTTGGGGTTGTAGCACAATGGGATGCACTATCCTTTCCCACTCTGCAACTTGTCATCTTCAGGTTGAACTTGCAAAATCACAACAAAGAATAGAATAGAATAGAAGACTTGTAACGTCCACGAGACCAAAAGAAGGCCTATGGGACAATGTTGTTCTCCTGCCATTAAGTTTGATAATGAGCTCTCCCATTTTGCCCAACCATTCCATGCTGAATAAATCTTGAAAATTTGCAGTTGTTAACCCACTTATGTAGCTTCCTCTGATGTCATTGTAAGCTTTACAATCTAGGATAAAATGTTTTTCAGTTTCCACTTGCCCAACTGCACAAAAGATATAAACCCTCTCTTCCCAAACTTCTTTTGGCCTTTTCCATCTCCTTGTTTCACACCAAAGACGATGTGAGTTAGTCCTCAATTGTGCAATGAGAATCTTTGATCTCCACAGAATATTTGCCTCTATATATGTCTTTTGCTGATGGTCCAAATTGGGATTAAATTCTTCCACATAATATTTTTTCTTTCTCCCAACCGCTCTTGTCCACATAGCCTTGTGGAATTTTTCAACCACATACAACTTTAATTCCTTGCTATTATTAGAGCACTCGCTGAAGTGAATGTTCCACTTGTTCATCCACTTACAATTTTGTTTCATCCATGCCTTTTTCTCGCCCCTAAGACACCTCTAAAAACAACATTTGGCCACCGATGAGCTTCCATCTGCTCAACCTTTTTCAAATATCTCAAAAGACTCACCATAGTGATGGCCTCAATAGGAATTGCCCTCGTTTCAACAAGAAGTATCTCATAAGGAACCAAAGCTTTTAGTTTGAATTTGCTTGTGATCAAACGCTTTTGAATTCTCTCTATTTGTGCCCACTTGATGCTAGAAGTGTTGCTAGCCCAAATTTCACATCCATAAAGGACCACCAGTATAACTAACAGCCCAAACAATATTTGAATAGTTTTCCAATCCCATAACTCTGCCTCTGCATCTGTTTTCGAGAGAAAAAAGGGTCTCCAACCTCCCAAGGTTATTTTTCTTATGCAAGTTTCCCAACATAGCTTGTTGTTGAAGTCAATTCTCAGGTATTTATACTCCGCTACTTCCTCTAGGATACTCCCTTTGAAATAAAAGTCGAACTGATTTTTCTTCTTCTTAGAGAAAACCATGATCTCGATCTTACTAATGTTAACTTGCATACCAACATCCTTGCAAAAATGCTCAAGTGCAGCCAAATGCACTTGCAATCCTTGAACAAACCTAGCAATCAAAATAAGACCATCTGCATATTAAAGAAGCTTTACAACATACACTCCTAAAGGGACCCCTTCTCCACCCTCCAAATTCAACCACTCCTCAAGCTTATCTATATATAGGCAAAAAAGAGTAGGAGAAAGAGGGCAGCCTTGTTTAACCCCAATGTCACTCCTAAAGCTTTCTGAAGTACCTGCCTGAGTTCTTATTTTTACCCAAACTTCTTCATAAAGCCTATGGACAACAGCTCTAAAATGCTCAGGAATGCCAAGATCCTTCATTCTATCCCACAACTTTTGTCTGAGCACTGTTTCAAAAGCCTTCCTGAAGTCCACAAAACAACAAAAGGCTTCCCCTTTCTCATCCCAAATCTTTTCAATGATATGCCTTAAAGTGATGCCATGATCGATTGTTGAGTGTTTTGGCCTAAAACCTGCTTGCCCCTTTGCTCTCTTATTTTTAATTTTTTCCCATTTGTTGATTATGTGCTCAATCATGCTGCCAAACAATTTTACAAACAATGGGTTGATCATGATGGTACGATAGTTAGATGGGTTGTTAGCATCCCCACTCTTGAATAGGGGTATGGCTAAGTAGGTTATCCAATCTTTTGGAAACCCACACTGAATGATGTTGTTAAATATATGCATAATGTGAGGAGCAATGATTCCCACCCCCCACTTTAGATACTCTACTTGAAGCTCAACCATGTCTCTTGCCTTGCCTATCCTCAACTGTTTGATACCTTCTTTAACTTCTTGCAAAGTGAAAAGCTTTGTTGTTGTGTTTACCCTTGGAGGCTCTTCATTCCCTACATCTTGCTCATACAAGTGTTTTGCATATTCAAACCATTGAGCTGAGGTGATGCTATTCTTCATTTCCTCCTTTGTTTGAAGCTATTTCCAAAAGAGCTTTGGGTTGTTCTTCCCAAGATATAGCAATTCTTCCCATCTAGCACTCATGAAACCTATTTTTTTAACTTTTACCATTTGCTTGTATAATCTTGTGTTTGCCTTTTCCTTACCT
>VDFB02138331.1:0-33724 GCA_007258455.2 Sequoia sempervirens
TTCATAATTAAATAATAATTATTAATTATTTAATTATCTTATTGATTTTTCTTTTAACCTTAAATAAAATTATTTATTTAAATTCCCATTCTCACTTTCCCACTAAGTAAATAATTTGAAATAATTATTTACTATCACATGACCCCACCACTTTTGAATTAAATTAATTTTTAATTCAAAAAGTGAACTCAGCCTCTTAAATCAAATATTTTTAAATTATTATTTGATTTTCCAACAATCTCATTTTCCATGCCCAATATTTCCTTGTCACATGCATTCTTGACCTTTGATTTGTTAGCCTCTCATTTCAAATTTTTCCCTAACCCTAATTGCTAAATGTCACATGAAATTTCAACCTTTGATCTTAGGGCATTTCTCAACTTTCAATCCTAACCACTTATCCAAAATTGACTTTTCTATAAAAAGACAATTTCAACCTCATTTGTCACACTTCATATCTCTTGACTTCATGCTTCCATACTTTAGGTTCAGACTTTTGGTTGGTTGCAATTTCTAAGTACATTGTAGCAATATTATAATCCTTCAATATTTGCTTAGGTCTTTGTCATAGGTCACTAGTTGCTCACAAAATCTGAGGGCAAACGCCATTTTGCAGCAAATGGAGAAGGAAAATGAAGGTCAATCATGGAGGGTATGAAGGTTGTTTGGTGAAGCTTTTCCTTTGTTTTATGCATTTTTACTCCATTGTACTTCATTGATTAGCTAGGGTTTTGTTTATAAATTTGTTTTCATACTAACCTAAATTTTTACCTTAGTTACATTGGTAAACCTGACGTGAAAAACATATTTTGTAGATTTTCGTACGACATTTTTAGGCATCAATTGTGTTGCAATAAAGTAGATGTGTTGTTTCAGGTAGCAATTGCATTGCAATAAAGCAAATGCATTGTTTCAGGCAACAATTATGTTACAATAAAGAAGATGTGTGTTACAAAGTATCAGATGCGTTGCAGTTTGAACTTGGTCTAGTTTTCTTGCAATTTTGAAAGACTTGTGAAGTTGTTTCAATTTGATTGTGATTTTCTTGATTTGTAAAAGGTGTTTTATGTGTTCATTGAATTAGAAAACACTTGGAAAACACATGATTTTGTCTTGAATTGTTTGAAACAAGCACATTGAAGACAAGCACAAATCCTATGGATGGTAAGGACTATTTTTGTTCAAACCTGTTCGGGCTCTCCTAGCTCAGGCATAAAAGTTTCTCAACAAAGTGTAACGGTTGCCATAAAATATGGATGCCCACTTTTGACTATACTTTGTTTGATGATTCCTACATTTGAAATGGAGTGTTGGAGACTTTCCCCTACAGAGTTAAACTATTTTATGAATCATTTAGAGGAGTTGAGTATCATGAAAAAGACCAGTATTTTGACTCCAAAAGAACGCAAACAATTTCGAACTATACCTTGAAGCGTGTCTATAAAAGTTTTCTACCAACTTGTTTATGTTTTTCTGAATTGCTTGAAGGTGTTTCTTAAGAGCTTTTGGAGTGAGATGCCTAAGTCTAAAATGAGGACCGGTAGACCTTGGCTTAGGAATCCTGATTTTTCATGAGATCATGTGGGAACAATTTAAGTTTATGGAAGAAAGGAAGATATTTATTGCCACACAAGTGGTGGTAATAGGGGCCTTCTAGCCTCAATATCAACGTGTTTCTCTTCTTCGTCTAAAATGGTTGCTACGTTTCTCCACTGTTAGTTTGTTTCCTTGTTTTCAAAAGTGAAGGTTCTCAAACTACTAATGAGATCTATTTGTTCACCGTTTATGAGATCAAAGTTTGGTTGAATTATACAAGTTGTTCAACAGGAGCAATTGGTCTCCAAATAGTCATGTGGGGTTCATTTTTCAAGTTTATCTTTGCTTAAGTGAATTGATTTTACCACAAACACTTGTCTTTGATTATGTTTCCAAACTAGATGTTTATATCAAAAACATCATAACTTTCACAATGTCCATTTCGTGAAAATCATGAGGTTAAAGTCATAATTGCCTATGTTTTCTTTGGTAAATATGGGTTTGAGATTAATCTCAAGATATTTAGAAATTGCTAAGGATAAATCCTTAGGACAAGCAGTAATATCAAGGATAACTCAAGAAGTCCATATTTAAGCCAAAGTGTTTGAAATTTTGGATAATGAATGTTTTTTTTGGATCATTTTGAAATCAAGTCAAGTGTTAAACTGACTCACAAGCAGTACATCCCTAGGATAGAAATGGCTATATTTTTTGTATTCCCACTTGGATTTCTCTAGCTATGCTTGTTTAGAGTGGATGATTAGAAGCTTGACCACACTGGCTCCCTTCCACAATACTCACTTGTACGAGTCATCCAAGCTTCAAGTTCTCATGAATCTCCCATGACAAACTTTTCATCTCTACTAAGAACCACAAATATGTGGGGTGGCTTCAGAGTTCCGACCTCCTGACATCAACAAATATTAGGGATTTTTGGATACTACACAAAGGTTCGTAATAAGGGCATCCAGTTTAGAGGGTGCAATGATAAAATCCTTGTGAGAGGTCTCCCAACCCTTAGAAAAAGGGCTTTACGCATCATAAAGATATTGGGGGAGATCTATCATACACCGCTTCCCATTGATTACAATTTTCATCGAAACCACAAATTTATATAGCGGTTTGGAAGAGCTTGGATTATGCTCATTACCATTTGGGTTGTTCCATTGGGGTGAGTACTTTTCCCCACCAAGGCAGGCCCTCTAAAGGTGAACAATAGTGAGTAAGTACATCCATAGTTTGATCATCTTTGTTTGCATGCACAAAGAGAGAACACACACTATGCCTTTTCTCACACTAGCATGGTTCAATTTTAAACCCAAATTGAAAGATGGAGGTGACTTTGCAAAGTGTTAGAGAATTTTTCTATTTCTCAAGATCACCAAACAACGTGAGAGAATTGCATACACATTCACTAGCAAAATTGAAAGCTACAAAACAAAACAAACAATTGTCAATTTTATCCTTTAAAGCAATAATGAGTTAATTTTAAGCACTAATAGAAAGATGAGTTTTCCTTGTTCAATTTTAAGCCCAATTGAAAGATGTGTTGTGAGGGTTCATTTTTATCCAAATTTGAACATTCATTTCAAACCCAATTGAAAACTAGTGCATTGCCTAAAACTAAAAGTAAAAAAGCATGAAAGTGGGTTATAATTGCCCCAAAGCTTTGAACGCTAGTTACAATTATAAAATGTTTAGATAGAAGAGAAGTTATTCAATTTCACTACATGCCTTTAAACCTACAAAAACCTGTTAGTCTAAAAATGAAAACACAGTTAGACATCCCTCAGTGATTAGATAATCCAAAGAAATTAAGTCACATGTCGAAAAAACCAACATAAAGTTTCTTACCCTGGTTGAGCATTGCTGCACACGATAGCGTCACAATTTGAAATTTGGGCGTCACTTAGGTGAATTTCAACATCGCTCTACAACAAGTCCAGTGAACATGATTGCATCACTGTTTTGATGGGCATTGTTGTCAACGAATGCGTCACTATTTGAAATTTGAAAGCATCAGTCTGGTGAATTTGAGCGTCGCCATTTGCATTCCGCGATATCTTAAATTTAAATATACGTCGCTATATTTAAATTGGTGTCGGCCAATTAAATACGCGTCGTTGTATCAAATTGCTTGGGCGTTGCTATATGGAAATGCTAGTCAAATAGCATCATTGTTTGTGGTTTGAGCATCACTGCAACCTACAAAACAACATGAACATGGAATTCGAGCTAAAATATGGTTAAATGATCGGTTTTCCCTCCTTCTAGCGCCAGAATGTCGATGCAAGGATACCAATATGGGCCGAATTACACTTGATCCATGAAGAATCGAAGCATAATGGAGCCACCAATACTCAAATCTCAACAAGATTGATCAAACAAGATTAAACTAAAGATTTCATTAAAACCTAACATACTAAATTACAAAAGCCATCAAAACATCTATTCTAATCCATTCAAAATTTATCTTGTTGTGGAAATGATGTTATAAGATGAAAACCCTAATTTATTTACAAACTAAGATGGATGCATGTAAGCCATTAATGAAAGCTTGAAGCTAATATGCAACTAAAATGAACTAAAATAAGCTAAATAGTGAGTAAAAAGATGAGTGAGTGTTCAAGTAAATTCAATAGCATAAGTTTGCAATAAAAGATGGATCCATTTGTCTCCAAATAGTGATCTATTTATAGGAGAGAAAATGAAGAATGAGTGGTTGAGATCAAAAAGCTTAATCAACAGTTCAAGATGAAGGAGATAAGAGACATGGATCATGGATTCTCATCAACAGATGAGAATGCATGATGAAAGTTAATCAAAGGCTCACACTTGCCTTAAACAAACACACTTTTGACCAGCTCACATAGGTGAAAGGTAACTTGCCAAAGAGGTTAAAGGGTTTGGCTTGTTGAAGAAGCCAAGTGAGTTGATTGGAGGAAAGGGAATATTCCTTTAGGGTGAGGAAAAAGGTTAATTTACAAATTAAAACAAAGTTTTAATTGTGCAAAAAAGGACAAAGAATATTCCATGGGAGTATTCCCTTTGATCAGAGGAATATTAGTTTAATTGCTAAATAAAAAAAGTTTAATTTATACAATTAGGGAATTAGAAGAATTAAAAGATATTTATTAAATTGGATGATTTAATAAATAGGGGAGGGGATGAAATGATATTTAATTAAATAACTTAGGGTTATTTAATTAAATAAGATGACTTAGGAGATTAAATTAAATATTTTGATGTATTTAATTTAATTTAATTAGATGAAGTGTTAGTGTGAAAAGAGATGAATTAACCCAATTTAATTAATTAGGCCAAATAGATGAAAATGATGTAATTAATTAATTAGCTAGGCTAATTGAATTAATTAAGAAAAAATATGATGGATAAAGAGGAAATGATGTTAATAAATCTGATTCGAGTGTATGACATCGATTAGGACATTTTTCAGTGTCTACAGTTATATGTCATTCTATAATTTAATTTCTATATAGTAATGTCTATAATTTTTATTGTATTAGGTGGAGGTCTAGGAAACTTTAGATAGGAGGATGAGTAAATAAATTTGAAAGAGACCACCATTGTATGTATCTCCATCCTCTCAACAGTCAAAGGCAACTTGTGATCTCTTTCCTTCCCCTAGAGGGAAATGACTACACTAGGGTCCTTTATTGTATTCATATATGACATTTTTGAACATATATTTTATATATAGATATGGGACATTGTATGTCCATATGGATTTCTTGTATATATATTATACTTTTATTGACATATAATGTTGTATGCCTATATGGTTTTTTGGTTAATATAAATACTTTTTCCAATGTTATCTATATTTGAATTATAAATTATAACTAAATAAATAAATAATGAACCGATACAATTATAAATGATTAATGTTATCCATATTTGCACAATAAATGATTAACTAAATAATTGAATAAGGCTCATTTTTACCATGTAACCGATGTAAGCATTGTAATTAATCATTCATTTAGTTAATGATGTTGGATGTCTATTATTTCTTCATGTTTTTATTATCTTGCATGATAGATGTAGGTGCAATGTTATGTCACTTTACTATCTAGGTTTTCTTTTTTCTTTGTCCTATTTCAAATTTGTGTTTGGAATCATCATCCACCTATAGGTTAAAATGGGACATTCTTGAATTCCATGATTTTGAGAATAGTCATGGAAAATTTTGGCACTTATTAGAGTTATTAAGATACTTTGTGATTGTAATGTATCTTGAAATGATTAGGATTCTTAAACACTAAAATACCTCTATTAGTATTGTAGAGATAGAGGATTCGTTGCGCCAAGGCTCCAAGTCACGTGAGATCCCAAGGGAATGAACTACCCTAAACTACCTCAGGTTGTTTGATGGGTGTTTCATAAATTGGATGAGTTGGCCTCAAAGGTTTAAGATTGCTGACTAGATAGCTCACTGTCTGAGGATGAAAATGTGAGAACTGGACTCCAATGCAACCCACTGGCATCTCATGGACGCCTTGGCATCCTATACAGACAAAGGTCTAGTAAACATGTAGAAAGCACAAAGGGTCTACTAACGACCCGATTGACATAATTTTATAGTTTGATGGAGAACATACATGAAACAAAAGTACAAAAAGAAGAATACTGGAAACTACTCTAATACGAAAATGACAAAGAAAGAGTAGGAAAATATACCTTTTCACCCATGTTTCAATTCTTCAACTTCAACTCCAAACAAAGGATCCAACACCTGCACACATGGAAACATGAAAAATGTTGGGATGTGTTTCGAGGTCTCTTTAGTAAAACCCCCGTTTTGGTGTTTCCCATTTCTAGGGATAGCCAGATATGCAACGAAATAGAAAAATAGATAAAGAAGAAAAGTAGAAAGTACACCAAATAGAGTGCAAAGACACTAAATGCTACACTATAAGACACAATTATGCAAACATAATAATAAAAGAAATATCACCTCCTTTTCTTTCTAGCACTCAAGGCCGAGAGGAGAAGATGACACCACACTTAGAGAATAGAGCTTCGTCAGCCTGCAAGAGAGGTGGAGTTGCAACAAGAATGGTGTAGAAAGAGAGCAAGAACAATCTTGAGAGAATGAGATAATGAGAAAGAAGTTGCAAGAATGAATGAGAGAATTACAAGACAAGAGTGAAGAAGTTGTGAAGAAGTGAGAGAATGTGAGTTTGAATGCTTGAAATGGAGGTAAGTGGTCAATTTTTTCCTATCAAGGAAGGGTAGAAGATGTTAGTTTCACAATCAACCTAAAATGTAATGCCTTTGTAGATTCTAGGGGTAGAAATTCTATTAGGACATTAGCATGGTGCATGGACGTCTGTGTGGCACACACATGTCCTCAACAAAAATCCTCCATTGATGCAAAAAGATGCAACCACACGAAAAGAATAAGCTGACAATGGTGGGTTTGCATCATCTGAATTATATTTTCTAAAGTAAAGGTAAAATAAATGGGGAATTTGACAAGGGTACAAATTTACACCATTACATTTTCCCCCACTTTAGTGAGAATACATGTGAATGTGAGATAAAGTAGAAAGAGATTGAAGAGAATATACCAATAGCATTGAGGAAGTAGATCCTCAATCCAGTGCAAGATTTGTTGCATTTTGACAACTTTGCAATTTTTACATTTTTGACAATTTTTGACAACTTTTGCATTATGACTCCAAAACTTCACAAGTAGTCCCATATGAACCCTAATGGGCCTAAATGACCTCATTCACCTTAAACATTAAAAAAAAAGACAAAAATTAAACTATGACATCATTTTGTGATGGGGCTCTTGATGTCCTTGCATCATAAACCCAAGGGAAAAAAGAACTCAAGTCCACTTGAGTGCAGGTCTTCTCTCTTCCTGGTCTTCCAATTCTTCTACAACTTGTTCTTCATTTATGCAACTTTCCCTAGATCTTTTTTCTTCTTCTTGCATTGTCTCTTACTGAGTAGCTTCTCCATTTCCAAGTTCCAAAATTCTAGTTCTCGTTCATATGCCTCAGTACCACCGTCTATGTTTTCATCTTCATCATTGGAATACAATTTGGCAGCATATTCATCATCCATAAAATCAGAAAATACAACCATTGCCTTGGTTGTTTTTGCAACATCTTCATCACCATAGTGTGCTACATCTGTATAACAATCTTCATACACTGTATGCATTTCTCCTCCTTTATAATCTTTTCCATCTTCATTTTCATCTGCTGCACCTGTAAACACATATTCACAAATATTGTTAGAAATAAAATCTTGAGCCTCAAGGGACCCATTTTATTCATATTTTTCCTCTTCCTCAGATGTATTTTTCTCTTCCATCATTAACAAAGACTCCCCAATATTTGGTTTTGTTGTCCTCTCTTTCCTTCTTCTCTTCTGAATGATATTCTTGATGGGCCACTTTATCGTCTTCCTTATTGGTAAATACCAACCACTTTCTTGTTCTACCTTCTCAAGACACTGCTGCATCTCAAGATCCATTGTTTCTTGCATTTTTTCCAAGGCTTTCTCAACTCTATTATCTCTTGCTCAATATTAATTTGTTTTACCTTCTCATTTTTCTTCTTTATCTCCCTTTCCTCTCTTTTTATCTCTTGTTGCTTGCTTGGCAACTTCTTACTCTGCAAGTCTCCATGGACTATTCTCCTCAACATTTCCATTCTTCTTTCTCAAGCAAGTCTCTTTCACCTTGCTTCTTCTCAATGTTGTTTCTTGTCTTTGTGATACCTCACCTCTGGCCTCTTTCTTTTCCCTTGGCCTAGTCTTTTGGTATCCAGGCTCTTCTCTTCAACCTATAAAAAGACAATACACAAACTCCCAAAACTTTCTTGCCCATATTTTTGGGCTTTGATACCAATTTTATGTAGAGCAGGGGTAAAAAATATTCTGACTCACACAAAAGTAACCACTCTTTCAACCTTTACCTTTCAATTGATGGGTTTTCCCTCACAAACCCTCATTTTGCTAGTAGGTTTTCAAAAGGGATTTTATGGACCTAACTCTTCAACCAGAATTGATTTATAGAAAATAAGACTTATTTCAGATACCTATTTGGCCATTCTCAAACATATCTCAAAATCAGACAGGGTTCTTTTGTATGGAATGGTTCAAAATTTGATTGTCCTCTTTTCTTGACTAGGCCTAATTGGCAACTAGGCATGCTCCAAATGGGTTCAGGGCTTCAAATTGTCTCCACACTTGTTCCAACACCTTCAATATGTCATACATGTCCTAAATCATCAATTATTACATCAAGGATCATCCCTCCAATGGCTTACAACAATTTTCCACAAATCACTAGGGCTTCTTGGACTGTCAAGAAGGCCAAATTCATCATACTATCATTAAATGCTCCTCCACACATGCAGACCTAGGCCTCATAATTTTCAAGGAGATCAAAGATATTGGGATAAAATTTTGTACAAAATTTTAGGGGTTGTTCATGGTGGAAATTCCAGATATGGCAATTTCATGGTTTATTTCAACCCTAGGTGGAGTTTGGAGTAGATTACACTAAAATGTTAATATCTCCTTCCAAACTTAATGGATTTTCATCAAATAAAGTGAAAATGAAAGGTATAAAAACCCTTTACATTATGCAAACAACCTTCAATCCATATAGACTAGTATTAGACCGTACAACATGGTGAAATTTACAAGAAAGCAAGAAAACTTAGAATTTCCACTATGAATGCAGCGAACTGTCATTCATAACTTTCAAACAACACCAAATGAGGCCAATCGATCCAGTCATATTTTAGATAACCTAGTTAAAAAAAATTCCTAATTTTTTTATGAAGATCTAATGGTGGAAACAAAAGTTATGCCATTTTTTCCAAAACAGGTAACCTAGGTACAGATTCAGGCAAGTTTTAGTAAATTTGCAATAACTTTTAAAATACTCAATGAAAAGACATGAAACCAAATGTAAATGAAATTTAGTTCATCCCTATATAAAAAAAACCAATCTTAGGATCACACCAATGCGTACCAACCCATACCATGCAATGGAGCAACAATATTGCAGTCAGATTACAGAGAAAAATGCATAAAAATGTGTCTAATTGGTGTCTTATTCCTCCAAACTGCTCTCCAACCCCTTGGGTCATATTTACAAGGTGTATTTATGCTATTAAAATTATATTTCAATTTCCCAACTGACCATAACTTATTTTGTTAAGACTAATGATACTTTTACAAGATTTGTTGCATTTTGACAACTTTGCAACTTTTACAATTTTGACAATTTTTGACAACTTTTGTATTATGACTCCAAAACTTCAAAAATAGTCCCATATGACCCCTAATGGGCCAAAATAACCTTATTCACCTTAAACATACAAAACAAGACAAAACTTAAACTATGACATCATTTTGTGATGGGGCTCCTGATGCCCCTGCATCACATGATCCCTCTCTTGATCCATGTCTGATCCAAGCTATCTTGTTCCTTCTCTTGATCCAAGCTATCTCAATCCATGTCCCGATCCAAGCTGTCTTGACCCAAGTTATCTTGAGCCCTATCTCAAGCCCTACACAAGTTCAAGTACATGTAATTTAATTTAATTTAATTATCTATAATTTTACTTACAATGCACGAGGTTCAAATGTATCATTTGTAATTTAAATAAATATTATTTTTAAATGTACCTCAAGTGAATCATGCATGGGATTGCCAACATGCTCCAAATTTCCAAAGTCTCCCAAATCACCTTATTTCAAAAATTTTTCAAATACATGATTTCAATCAAGAGTTAGAACTACTTTAAAATAAATTTTATTTAAAATATATGTATGCACGTAAATTTTTAGAACATAATTTATCTATATAAATTATTCAAGTTCACAAGCTTTGGAAATGGTCACGAGATAAGTAATTAAGGAGTATGTATGTATGCATATATATGTATGTATGTATGTATGTATGTATGTATGTATGTATGTATGTATGTATGTATATGTATGCATGTATAGATGTATATATGTATGTATATTTATGTGTGTATATTTATGTATGCGTATGTATGTATATATGAATCTAATCAGCTTATTATGGATCTAAAGTTGCAACCGATAGAGTCTAGAAGAGTTGAAGAAGTAACTAGCATAAACTTGCAAACCAAAATGGAAGATTGTCAAAAGCTAGAGGCTGAAGTATTGTCTCTAGGAAAACAACTAGAGAAGGTAAATCAAGAGTTGAAGAGGAGTCTTCAAAATGAGTAGAGTACTAAGTTGTTTGAGAAAATGATTCTAAGTCAAAGGTCACTATCAAACAAGTTTTGGTTAGGATATGAAGCATAAAATAGTTACAACGGTGTTGCAATGTCCAAGAAGAATGTTGGAAAAGCACCAATGGATCCAGGCTCATCAAAAGAGGCAATATATAAACAAGGAGAATAAAGCACTACTCCCAAAAGGCTTGTAGATCAGAACAACAATGAAGAAGGATACAAAATAGTTCATAATCCCAAGCAAGGACTGAGGAGGTCATCAACAAAACAAGCCAGGTTCACTTCTTATTTTCATGGTTATTGTTATTCTTGCTATAATTTTGGTCATATGGCTAGGGAGTGTAGAACTCACACAAGAAATAATTTTGAATGGAACAAGAATAAAAGTTCTTGTAGGTTGTTAAAGAAGAATTACAATAATGCATGTAAGAAAATTAGTTACAATGAAAGAGATTGTAGGACACAAGAAAGAAGTGCCTATGGATTGTTAAGAGACTACAATTATTTTACTCATCATGTTGGTTACAAGGTCATATGTTATAGATGCAATAAGGTTAGACATAAAGCACAATATTGTAGAAGTAATTTAATGGAACCTTTCAATCATCACAAGAAGACATGCACTATGAAAGTTTGGAGAAGAAAAAAAGAGAAAGAGAAAGAAGAACCTAACCTTGTGCATTTTGCTAACTGTATAAAGAGTAGCATGAGTTGAGGGGGAGTTGATTTTTGATATTTCATTCAAACCCCTTAGAAAATATCAAAGAAGGTATTGTGGCATTGTATAAGGATAGTTCATGTTGATCATTGATGCTAAATTTGAGAGTTAGTTATATTATGTGAGCTGGTTTTCTTGTTACAAAGGTGAATTCAAGGTGCTAGGTATAAGTGCTACTTGAATCTTGAACAATGATCTTTCTACTCCTCTCAAGTGCTTTGATGTATCATATGGATTTTGTTATAGTGTTCTCTGTCTCTTGGATAATATGCAATGATCTCAGTCACAATTTTACAGTGCTTTTCATTGTATATCTTGCTCACTATTTCCAACTATTCTCAGTCATAGTTTGATAATGCTCCTTCATTTGGTGAGATTCATTAATCTTGCCTTGAGTGATGTTTTGTAGTGATAGTGGCTCTTAGGTAGTGTTATGTTATTTAGACAGTGGTATCTCAGTCAAGGTTTACAAATGTTGTTCATTAGTTTTTGGATTGTTTAGGCATGCACTTGTTCATGGAAGTTTTGTGTAATAAGGACTAGTCAAGAATTGAAAGTCATAAGGAAGCATAAATATTGACAAAAATATTGTGAAGAAAAGGTCAACATTGAGGTGATAGCCCCATGGCAAGGATGTATTTCAAGAAAAGGTATGAATCTCCAATCTAGTTGAAAAATATTATAAAGTGTATTGCTCATTAGCAGAGCATTATGACCAAGTAATAGTGGTTGCTTGTTGCTTGTGACAATGGTTTCTTGTTGCTTGTGAATCTTGCTTGTGATATTGTTGAAAGTTCTCTTGCATGCATCTTGCTCTTGCTTGACAATGTGTCTTGGTCAATAAGGTTTGGATAATGACAATGGTATGGGGCAGTAGCATAATGAATGCACAGTCTTACAATTGTATAGTGATAGTCACTATTGGAAAGAATTCATCTATCCACTATGTTTATAGATGATTCAAAGTGATGGTTATGGCATATGTGATATCACAAGTTTCATTTTATTGGTGCTAGTCTTGGACTGACTATTCATGCATAGTGTTGTTTTTTCCTTGAGCATCGTATTGCAGAGATATGATGATTGGCTACTGTGCTAGTGTACTGCCAATGGTCTAATGTGGTGATAGAGTACTTTTGATCCTCCTTTAAGATGTTAGTTATATACCATGTTTACAGTTACCAGTAATCAGGGGTAGTCTTGAGTCAATTGTACCAGTTTCTTCATCATATTGTCAATGTAATCTTTGTTATGTAGATGATTACCATGTTTGTAATCTAGGTTGTTGATGGATATTTTGATAGTGTTTTGACGATGCCAATAATGTATATTCCATTGATGATAGTTCACTTGTTCTTGCAAAGCACAATGGAGTATCTTGATGATTTTGATCTTGCAAAGCATAGTGGAGTATCTTGATGTTTTTTCAAAATGAGATCTTTGTCCATTTTGCTACACATTAAATCTTGTCTTTTGTTTCCTAATGATCACTTACATAATGACTATTATAATATTTGATAGTGGTATGTCACAATGATATTTTTACCCCGAGTATGTTGCAGGGGCAATATGATAACAATGTAATACAACATGACAATGCATAACCTTATTGATAGCTTTATGACAGTTGTTAGATAGTATGTGATTACATTTTATTTATGTCATGCCATTGATCAATCATCCTAGTGATGGACAGTAAGGTGACTGGAAGTTTGATAGATAGTACCTCTGTAACACTGTAAGATATTTTGACAGTGATAATAGACAATGATATGTTGCTTGGAAATTAGTATTTCTCTCAAGTGAATACAGTGCTTTCCATGTCTACTTTCTCAATCAAGGGATATGATGACAATGTATTTACTATATTGACCATGTTTTCAAGTGATATGCATGATAGTGATATGTATGCACTGATTTTACATTGATATGCATGGTATTTCCCATGATATGCAAAACATTGACAGTGGTTTGTAGGGGGAGTAATGCTATATATTCACTTTTGCATCTGTAGCATCAACAATGACCTTCATGCAAAAGACAATCTATAGAAGTTCATTGCACATATTTTTTGCAGTGATTATGTTGATATGTATGCAGTGATAATAGACAATGACCTTTGGTATCAATTGGTCTATTTCTAGTGTCTTCTACTTCTCTCATGAGCCATACTTCTCTGCTTACCAAATATAGTACTCTTTATGACATCTCTATTAAAGTTTTCATATGTTGTTCATTTGGTTTCTGAACTGTTTATCCCTGCATAGTGATAGCTTTCCTTGAAAGACTTTCGTTGTAGATATATGGTGTTTGCAGGGCATAGTGTTAGTGGTAGTGATATACCTTCCATCATAGTAAATAAGTCAATGTATATTATTAATCATGACTACTTTGACAAGGAGGAGGTGAAAATGATGTTGGCATATTGTGACAGTTCCTTAGAGATGTATTTGTTCTTGACAATGTTGTTTTTATCTCAGTTTATTCACAATTTTCTTGAGAGGCTCTTGCCAGTATTGGAAATGACTTGTCACAGTGAAGTACTTTCTTGCATATGAAAAATGGAGTGTGCACAATGAAGTATCTTCCTATACTATTCATTTGCATGATGTTCAGTAACATTGCTCAATGATAGTGCATTAATGAACATAGGTCTATGATAATGGTTTGATAATGTATCAAGAGTAATTGTGATAGTTCTTGCATATGACAGTTGATAGTTTGCAACTCTTACTTCTGCACAAAGGTAAGTAATAAGGTAATAGTGTGAATAGTTGATGAAAACTTGTTTACACTTGATTTGAGGTGATGTTCATTGCATACCTTCATTTGAAAGACTTTTGTTCTAAATATATGGTGCATAGTAGTATTGTTTTGAGATAGTGATCATTTCATTCCCATGAAGATTTTCTCTGCTTCTTTGGCATTGCTATCAAAGAGGGAGTAATATCCTTGATACAATGAGTGGCAGTTGAACAATGCTTAATAAGAACAGTGTTGTTTCTACAGTCAGTTTGTAGTTGATCTTTTGTGACAGTACAATACCTTTTGATCTTTTTGTAAAGGCTAAATTGTTGTGAAGGTTTGTTGCATTAAAAATTGGTTTTTATTGTTGTCAAAAGGAAAAGGTTGGTTCACTTCATATTTTTGATCTTCTTGCAAAAGATTTCATAGGACTTCTTGCAATGGCTTCACATTTGTTTTTACTCATATCAAAGGCTTCAATCATAGCTCACAAAGGTTCATTTCATCCTCTTACAAAGGCATTATGTTACATTGTTAATCATGAAAAGGTTGAACAATGTCTTCATCATCCCCTAATCCAAGTGACTTTGGATACTCTATGGTGCATTGAAATTCCTTGATTTTTTAGTGACCTTTATTCTTTGATAATTGGAACAATGCTTATAATGATAGTGACTCTCATTCAGTTTCCATGCTATATTGTTCAAGTTCTTTTTATCCTTGTCAAAGTTCAACATAAATTTTCAGCAGATTATTGGTGTTCATTATTTTTGGTTTAATAGCAGTGACAATTGTATGTGCGGTGTATCTCAAGTGCAACAATGTATATCTAATGGCTATTTTGATAGAGATTTGCATTGCATGTTGTTTGTTGTAGTGCTTATAAGAGTAGAGTGTGGAGTGTGAAGTATGGAGTATCTTGATGATTTGATGATCTTGCAACTGCACAGTAGGTTTGTATTCACAATGGATGATCATTTTGAAATGTTGGGAATAGGATGCCATTTAATTGCAATCCTAAACATATTTCATGTATCTCCTAAGTCCTTGGAAAGTGTTCCCCAACACTAGGATTAGAAAGAGATTAAATTTGAATGAAATGAACATGTAAATTGACATTTGTAATTATTCCTAAATGATAGGAACATGTGAGGGGCGTCCAAGAAGAGCTCCTACAAAATGTTGGAAATATGTGCCTCAAACAATACAGGCTGAAACCTCCATTAGAGCCAAGTTGGTGTGACATCTTCATTATCTGGCCAACTTGCAACTTGATTCATTCTAGTTTGTATAGGTCATTGTGACCTTGCAGATGTCTTGCCAAATGCTATCACTGTGGAGCTATCACTATGAGAAGGAGTTTTCGGTATGACCTCTTAGTGCTCGGGAGACCTCTGGCCGACAGGCCATTCAATCGTGTATCG
This sequence comes from Sequoia sempervirens, assembly GCA_007258455.2. NCBI lineage: Eukaryota > Viridiplantae > Streptophyta > Pinopsida > Cupressales > Cupressaceae > Sequoia > Sequoia sempervirens. The sequence goes on from VDFB02138331.1 coordinate 15,687, forward strand.
GGGAGACTCATGGTGACCATGGGCTTCGGGGTAGCTTATAGTGGCTTAGTGAGAAGTCCCAGCGAACAGTGAATGTCTTGCCGATAGGAATACATTTGATGTCTTTTCCATAACATAAGGGTCCTGGTGTGACATCTTAGTGATAGATGAAAGTCATGCCGACGGGGACACACTCGGTAGTCATCGTTGTAACACTAAGGTTTCGTTATGAAGTTTGGGCGATATGCAAATGTCTCACCGACGGAGGCTCAAGTGTTAGCTATCAGAGTAACTCAAAGCAGTCAAGGAAAGGTCTTGGCAAGACTGTTAAGTCTTGCCGATAGCCGATGGATATCAGGGTAACCCAAATGGTTTGGGAAGAAGTCCCAAAGAACGCTGTATGTCTCGCCGATGATGAGGGTTCTTCGGTGTAGCTCTTGGTGAATGGTGGTCTCGATGTAACTTTGTGATCTCAGAAAAACCTCTTGGCAATAATGTTAAGTCCTGTCGAATGGTGTTTGGAGCTAGGTGTAACAAATGACTTCAGTATGACCTTTAGTGACTCGGTTTGAGGTCCTGGCGATAGCAATAGGTCTTTCCAACTGCTTGATGGTTCGGTGTAACACAAGAAGGCTCGTTGAGATGTCTTGGTGAGAGCGATACTCTTGCTGAAAGGAAATCTGAAGCCGATACATGTTGTAAGCTTGGTGAAACATCTTGGCAACTACGGTAACTCTTGGCGATGATGATATGAAGTCTATGTGGCATTGGGGAGACACTGTTAGTGTCTCACCAAGATGCCAACACAGTACGAATTCTGTTGACCATTTGATCATCCTATGTGGAGTCTCGTGGACCAATAGGAGAAGCTGAATCTAAACAGTTGGAAGGAAATCGGTTGTGACGGTTATACTTTGTGATTACAGATTGTAATCGGTTGGTTGGTTCGAAGGTTGGATTGACAAATGGTTGAGTGATTGAATTAGTAAATGAATTCTGTTTTGTAATGTCTGTAACTTGAAGATTCCTGTACAAGAATGTTCATGGTGAATGCTGCTATATAATGACACTAGAAAGATAAGTCTGGCATTTGTATGTAATCTCCATTACTATAATACAAAGTGATTTCTCTTGGTGTGGTGGGTTTTTCTCTCGTAAGGGTTTTCCCACGTATATTTGGTGTTCATGTGTGATTGTCAAATACTCTGTTTCTGTTATCTATTTCATAGTGCATCTTAGTTGAACTGTAATTGAAAAAATTAAAAGTGTATCTGCATTCTTTCCTGAGGTATTGACGTTAGGAGAATTGTTTTCCACATCTAATTTTCCTTACAAGTGGTATCAGAGCCTGGCTAGTTGTGTTATCCTTGTGGGTGCGTTAGGTTTTTTGAGTCAATTCTGTTCAGTGGGAGTCTTGTAGAAAATTGTTATTTCTGATTACAGGTTGAGATGGCTACTACATCTGGAAAGTTTGAAATAGAGAAATTCAATGGCAGTAACTTTGAGTTGTGGAAACTCAAGATGGAGGATCTTCTAGTTGATCATGATCTTTGGATTGTTGTGGCTGGAGTGAAACCTACAGGCATGAAGCAAGAAGATTGGGACCTTGTAGATAGGATATCTAAGGGGCTAATAAGGCTCTGTTTGGTAGACTCAGTGCTTCTGAATGTGCATGAGGAGAAGACTGCCTCTTCCTTGTGGAAGAGACTGATGTCTATTTATTAGGGGAAATCCTTGGTGAATAAACTATTCCTGAGGAAGAAGCTGTATTATTTGAGAATGTAGGAAGGAGGGTCTGTGGTTGATCATTTGAATGCATTTAATATGCTGATTGCTTAATTGACATCTGTTGGTGTGAAGACTGAAGAAGAGGATCTTTGTATGCTATTATTGTGTTCTTTGCCAGACTCATGGGATCATCTGGTGATGGCTATTGGGAGTACAACATCGAATTTCAAGATGGAAGATGTTGTTGCATCTTTGCTGTCAGAAGAGATGAGAAGGAAATCTTCTGAGATGGCGAAGGAAGCTCATGCTATCAGAGGAAGACCGAAAGAGAAAGGCAAGAAGAAGGACAAGAAATCAAAATTGAAATCAGAGGGGAGATCAAAGTCTCCTGGCAAGAAGTCCAAGGTGAAGTGTTGGAACTGTGGGCAACCTGGTCATGTCCGAAAGGATTGTAAAGAGGAGAAAAAGAAGAAGAAGGGATCTTCTAATAATAGTTTTTCTCATAGTGATGGTGACTCCTTCATTGCAGCCTTGGCTACTTAGGCATCAGATGATGTCTGGCTGATTGATTCTGGAGCATCTTTCCACATGACATCTCATAGAGAATGGTTCATGAACTATGAAGAATACAATGGTGGAAAGGTGTACTTAGCAAGTGATTCAACTTTGGAGATAGTTGGCTGTGGAAGAGTCAGAATTCAATTCTCCGATGGCAGAGTGAAGGGAATTAATAATGTAATGCATATACCAGGTCTGGCTCGAAACTTACTTTCTGTAAGTATGCTGAATGATATCAGAGTACAAGTTATGTTCTCTGGAAATGGCTGCAAGATGACTAGAGGTTCAATGGTGCTGGCTAGAGGGGCTCGAATTGGTACCCTGTACAAGCTGGATGCACATACTGTTCAATGTAACAGTGTCTCTTGAAAGTCACTGAAAGCTACTTGTGGAGGTAAAGAGGTAAATATCCCTAATTATGTAAACTCTATGGAAGTAAAACTTCCTACAGAGAAGACTATGCTTTGGCATCATAGGTTAGGCCACATAGGAGAAAAAGGTTTAAAAACCTTGAAGAACAAAAACCTAGTTGAGGGGCTTGAAGATTGCAATCTTGAATTTGAGTTCTGTGAACACTGTATATATGGAAAGCAACACCATGTTTCATTTTATTCCAGTCCTCATAAATCTTCTGGTTTGCTAGATTATATTCATTCGGATTTGTTTGGTCCAGTAGATGTTCCTTCTTTGTCTAAATCAAGATACTATGTGTCGTTCATTGATGATTATTCAAGAAGAGCATTTGTATATTTTCTGAAGAGTAAATTAGAAGTATTCAGTTGGTTTAAAGAATTTAAAAATCTTGTTGAAAATCACAATGGTAGAAAAATAAAATGCTTAAGGACTGATAATGGCAGTGAGTTCTGTTGTGATGAATTTGAAAGATATTACAAAGACCATGGAATCATACACCTTATACTCCACAGCAAAATGGAGTTGCAGAAAGGTTCAATAGGATAGTGATGGAGAGAGCACGAAGTATGCTCAGTAGTGCTGGCTTGGAGGAGAAGTTCTAAGCTGAGGTTGTATCTACTACATGTTATCTAATTAATCGTTCTCCAAATTCTACTCTTGTTGAGAAAACACCTTTGGAAGCGTGGTCTGGTAAGAAGCCCTCACTTAGACATGTTCGTGTTTTTGGCTGTGAGGCATATGCTAATGTGCCGGATGTGAAAAGATCTAAACTGGAGAACAAGGCTTCCAAATGTATTTTTATAGGCTATAGTGTTGTCATAAAAAGATACAAGCTTTGGAATCCTGATACAGAGAAGGTTGTATACAACAGAAGTGTAATCTTTCATGAGCTGAAACCTTCCACTTTGGATCTGCAGTTAGAGACAAAGACATAAAACAATAAGGATGTAGCATTAATTCCTCCTACACCAGAGAAAGAGTTCAAAATTCAAAATGTACCTGAAACTAAGGAGGCTCAAGCAGTTCAGATAGTTCTAAAGAAGAAAGAAGAAAACCTCATTACCTCAACAAATTGAGGAGGTCAACTGAGAAAAGAAAACAACCAGGATAAGTATGGGTTCTCTTTGATAGATTCCACTTGTGCCTATGCTTCTAGTCTTGATGAGCCTATGTGAAAGAGGCATTTAAATTGTTTGATTCAGATTCTTGGTTGGAATCCATGGAAGAAGAGATGGCATCGATAGATAAAAATGAAACTTGGAGTCGGTGCCCTTGCCTAAAGGCAAAAAAGGTTGTTAGCTGCAAATGGGTGTTTGAAAGAAGGTTGGTCTAGATGGCATTGTGAAAAGAAATTACAAGGCAAGACTGGTTGCAAAGGGTTATTCCTAAGGTAGAGGGAATTGATTATGGGAAATATTTTCTCCTTAGCAAAGCTGACATCTATCAGGTCTCTTGTCACTTGTAGAGCATATGACTTAGAGGTAGAATAGATGGATGTGAAGACAACATTTCTTCATGGTGATCTTGAAGAAGAAATCTATATGTCCCAACCTGAGCACTTTGTTGAAAAAGGTAAAGAAAAAATGGTATGCAAATTAAAGATCAAAATCTAATCACTGTGTATATTATAAAGCTGAAAGTGATCAAGTTCTTGTTATTGCTCTTTATGTTGATGATATGTTGTTCATAGGAAATAGCAAGCTAATGATTTCTGATCTTAAGTCTCAGTTGTCTACTAAGTTCGAAATGAAGGATCTTGGTGCAGCAAGGTATATTATGGGGATGGAGATAACTAGGGATAGGAAGAATAGAAAGCTTTGGCTCAGTCAGAGTAAGTATATAAGGACTATTCTTGAGATATTTTGTATGTATGATTGCAAACAACTAGTGGTTCCAGCCTTGTAGGGAACGAAGCTATCTGTTGAGGACTGTCCAAAATCTCCTATTGAGATGGAGGACATGACTAGTGTACCCTATGCTAGTGTAGTTGGCAATCTCATGTATGCGATGGTCTGTATAAGGCCAGCCATTGCCCAAGCAGTGGGAGTTCTTAGTTGATTTATGGCTAATCCAGGAAGAACGCATTGGGATGCTGTGAAGAGAGTATTTAGGTATTTGAAGGGAACTTCAGATTTTTCTTTGTGTTACCATGGGAACTTGGTTGAATCACAAAGGACTCTCATCATCATGGATATGTAGATTATGATTGGGCAGGGGACATTGACAGCAGGAGGTCCACTAGTGGATACATTTTCATGTTGAATGGTGGTGCAGTGAGTTGGATGAGCAAGCGACAGGCTGTAGTCGCTTTATCCACTATGGAGGCTGAATACATGGCAGCTACTCATGCTTGTAAAGAAGTTGTATGGTTGAAATGTTTGTGTTCTAACATTGGTTTTGATGCAGGGGAAATGACTATTTTCTGTGACAGTCAGAGTGCAATTTGTCTAGCAAAGAACCCTACTTTCCATGCTAGGATGAAACATATTGATGTACAATACCACTTTATACGAGATATGGTGGAGGATGGAAAGGTCAGTTTGGAAAAGGTTGATACTCTGGAGAATGTTGCAGATTCATTGATGAAGCCAGTGAGCACAGACAAGTTCAGATGGTGTGCCAATTCAATGGGCCTTAGTGCCCATGTTTTTCAGTAAATTATGTTGTGCTCTGGAGGTGCCTGTATGATCTTCGTCAAGTGGGAGATTTTTGGAAATATGTGCCTCAAACAATACATGCTGAAACCTCCATTAGAGCCAAGTCAGTGTGACATCTTCATTGTCTGGCCGACTAGCAGCTTGATTCATTCTAGTTTGTACATGTCACTGTGACCTTGCAGATGTCTTGCCGAATGCTGTCACTGTGGAGCTATCGCTATGACAAGGAGTGTTTGGTATGACCTCTTAGCGCTCAGGATACCTCTGGCCGATAGGCCATTCAATCGTGTATCAGGGAGACTCATGGCGACCACAGGCTTCAAGGTAGCTTATAGCAGCTCGGTGAGAAGTCCCAGTGAATAGTGAATGTCTTGCCAACATGAATACATTTGATGTCTTCGCCATAATATAAGGGTCACGGTGTGACGTCTTAGCGATAGATGAAATTCATGCCAATGGGGACACACTTGGGAGTCATCATTGCAACACCAAGGTTTTGTTATGAAGTCTGGGCGATATGCAAATGTCTCACCGATGGAGGCTCAAGTGTTAGCTATCAGAGTAACTCAAAGCAGTCAGGGAAAGGTCTTGGTGAGACTGTTAAGTCCTACTAATAGCCGAGGGCTATCAGGGTAACCCAAATGGTTCGGGAAGAAGACTCGGCGAACGCTGTATGTCTTGCCGATGATGAGGGTTCTTCGGTGTAGCTCTTGGCGAATGGTGGTCTCGATGTAACTTTGTGATCTCGGAGAAACCTCTTGGCAATAATGTTAAGTCCTACCGAATGGTGTTTGGAGCTCGATGTAACAAATGACTTCGGTATGACCTTTGGTGACTCGGTGTGAGGTCCTGGCGAAAACGATAGGTCTCACTGACTGCTTGATGGTTTGGTGTAACACAAGAAGGCTCGTTGAGATGTCTTGGCGAGAGCGATACTCTTCCCGAAAGGAAATATGAAGCCGATACATGTTGTAAGCTCGGTGAAACATCTTGGCGACTACGGTAACTCTTGGCAATGACGATATGAAGTCTATGTGGCATCGACGAGACACTGTTAGTGTCTCATCGAGATGCCAACATAGTGCAAATTCTGTTGACCGTTTGACCGTCCTATGTGGAGTCTCATGGACCAATAGGAGAAGCCGAATCTGAACAGTTGGAAGGAAATCGGTTGTGACGGTTTTGTGAGGAAGTTCAACAGTTAGGGAATGCCATGGTTATACTTTGTGATTGCAGATTGTAATCGATTGGTTGGTTCGAAGGTTGGATCGAAAAATGGTTGAGTGATTGAATCAGTAAATGAATTATGTTCTGTAATGACTATAACTTGAAGATTCCTGTACAAGAATGTTCATGGTGAATTTTGTTGTATAATGACACCATAAAGATAAGTCTAGCATTTGTATGTAATCTCCATTACTATAATACAAAGTGATTTCTCTTGGTGTGGTGGGTTTTTCTCCCGTAAGGGTTTTTCCATGTATATCTGGTGTTCATGTGTGATTGTCAAATACTCTGTTTTTGTTATTTGTTTCATAGTGCATCTTAGTTGAACTGTAATTGAAAAGATTAAAAGTGTATCTGCATTCTTTCTTGAGGTATTGATGTTAGGAGAATTGTTTTCCGCATCTAATTTTCCTTACACAAAATAGGAGCACATGGGGCACCCACATGGAAGGTGGAACCCACCTTGAATTTCAACTAACTGTTTGGAGAAAGATAACACTTCACTAATGCATGTAAAGATCCTTGAAGTTAGGAATTGATATTTACATGAGTGGAGTTCAATTCAGTTCAGTATCAATTTAGTCTAGTTCAGTTTAGTTTAGTTCAATTATGGTTTAGTTATCTTCAGTTGCATGTAGTTAGTTTGAGTTGCATGTTAGTTGACTTCAATTGACTTGATTTGCATGCTAATGACTTGAGTTGCATGAAATATAATAGGTGATACATTCAGTTAAGTGGGGATGATCAATCATGCATCATGTTTGCATGAATTGGTGGAGAGATATGTTTCAGTTAATAGAGATTGACTTGGACCCACCTTGGGAACCCAAGTTGGAATCTTGGAGTTAACACCTTTTGCATGAGAAGATATTTACAAGGCTGAGTTAAGTGGGACCATTCTTGGGTGCCAACTTTGAGGAGAAGCTTGAGAGATATCTTTGAAACCAACAATCAGTTAAGACTTCAGTTTGGGATGCCCAAACTAATGGACTTGGTTTGACATTGTTTTTCACAGAAGAACTCTACTTGCACAAGAATGGCATAGATATTTGTGAGGAGCTTTATCCTCTTGTAATTGCCAACTCTTTGGAGTTTACAATGTTCACAATTGTCTATTTATTGCAGCAAGTTGAAGAGAGTTCTAAGAGAGTACTTTTGTGAAGCATGGCACAAGATGTGTGGATTCATGCTTGGACACATGAGAGTTTATTGCAGGTTGTGAAGAAGAATTGTTAAAGGAAAAAGCATCTCAGCGGATTGATAAAATTATTGTAATCTTATTCTAAGGTTAAATAATACAAGCACTATTGATTCTGGTGGTGGATTTTTTTCCCGAAAGGGTTTCTCCATGGTATATGTTGTGTCACTTCTATCTTCTGGTCTTATTCTTCTACAATCTTCTATCTACTTCTACAATTGGTAAAATGAATCTAAATAAAGAAATTGTAACAAAGAAATTGTAACAAAGAACACTTAATTAGATCTAAAATATCATAGTTTTACAAAGTATTAATCTACATAATTACCTCCATTTTCAACATTTGGTATTAGAGCTAATAGCTAGGTAGAGTTTGGGGCACCTTTCTCTTAAAAGTTTGAAGGTTTTTTGGATATAGTGGGAGATTTTACTATTGTGTTATTGCAGATTTGTAAAAGAATTGTGTTACAATGTATTTGGGATGATGGCTATAAGACTTGATATGGCTTGCTCAATCCCTAAAAGGAAAGGGTTGGTAAGAGAGGAGTTCTCCCAGGTGGTAAGGGGAGGGAAGTTGGGTTAAAATAGTTCTTGGGTTAGAGTTAGTGGATTAGAATTTAGTGGTCTTTAACACATGGTTTTGTGCTAGTTGAATTGGTCCATGGTTTTGGAGCTCATGGTTTTGATCCCATGGTTTTGCATGTATGGATGATCTTCATTTAGGAGATGGTTATCACGATGTCATTGATAGCTTGGTTACATGTTGTAGTGGTAGTTTTTTGACAGTGATGGTTTGATGTTTATCTTGTTGCCATGTATAGCTTGATATCACAATTTAGTGAGAGCTTTGGTAGGATATGGTTATCTTCATGTGATTTGAAGAGGTTTCAACATCTTGTTTCATGGAGGACCCTTAGAGTCTTTGGTAAAGGTTTTATTGTTCTTCCTTTGGAGAGGATGTAGTTCTTTTTAGTTTTGAGTATGAACCATTTTCTTGGAGCTTCGTGATTATGCAGGTTGCATTTGAAGTTGGAATGGATTGATTAGTGGGTGCTCATGGACACTAGAGAGACTTGGGTTAGGCTAGATATTTCTTATGTTAAGAGATATATGTTGGAATGGTTACTTGTAAGAAAATATTTTTCAATAGTAAAGACCGAGAAGCCTACACCTGGAAATGGATGTGAGTCCATCATAGACCTGATGAGAAGGTTGTCTATTGTATGCATAAGACAATCTTGTATCCCACTCTTGGTCTACTCAGCAAGTAAAATGATCTAAGAGGTGTTGCCTGCTTGATTATTAGATGCATTATTAAGATGTATCTTGACTTCTCTTATGCATTGTTGAGAAGTAGATGCATGATTTTATGTATTTCCATTGTTCTCCTTGCAATCTTGAACTTGAGTTAGTTATGAGGATTTGGGTAGGAGAGGTATGGGAGATAGTTAGTGGCTTTAGGCATATTCCCTTTTGTTGTGGGAATGTTTGGATAAGTTTGATCTACTTTATGTGAGAGGTTTACATATAAGTTCTACCTATGACAATTTTGGATGAGCTAGCAACTTTCTATGGTTGCTATTCCAATTTGGTATGAGTGTGGCAGTCACTTAGAGTCTTTTGTTATCATTTGAATTTGATGCTTGTGTTCATGAATAGATTGGTGTAGGTTTCAGTGATAGAAGAAATGGTTATAGAGACTTATAATTCAGTGTTTGGTGACAAGCCATATCATCAGTGTCCCAAGTCTGGTGTGCAATCAGGCGTGTAGGTGAAATTTGTAGTATCCTAAATGAGTAGGAACATGTGGGGGTGTCCAAGAGAGCTCGCAGAAATGTAGGACCACATGGGGCACCCACATGGAAGGTGGAACCCACCTTGATTTAAGTTAACTATTTGGAGAAAGATAACACTTTAGTAATGCATGTAAAGATCCTAGAAGTTAGGAATTGATATTTACATGAGTGGAGTTCAGTTTAGTTTAGTTTAGTATCAGTTCAGTTCAGTTCAATTATGGTTCAATTATCTTCAGTTGCATGTAGTTAGTTTTAGTTGCAGGTTAGTTGACTTCAGTTGACTTGAGTTGCATGCTAATGACTTGATTTGCATGATAGATAACAGGTGATACATTTAGTTAAGTGGGGATGATCAATCATGCATTATGTTTGCATGAATTGGTGGAGAGATATGTTTTAGTTAACAAAGATTGACTTGGACTCACCTTGGGCGCCCAAGTTGGAATCTTGGAGTTAACACCTTTTGCATGAGAAGATATTTACAAGGCTGAGTTAAGTGGGCCCATTCTTGGATGCCTACTTTGAGGAGAAGCTTGAGAGATATCTTCAAAACCAACAATCAATTAAGATTTCAGTTTGGGATGCCCAAATTGATGAAGGCTTGGTTTGACATTATTTTTCATGGAAGAACTCTACTTGGACAAGAATGGCGTAGATATTTGTGAGGAGCCTTATCCTCTTGTAATTGTCAACTCTTTGGAGTTTACAATGTTCACAATTGTCTATTTATTGCAGCAAGTTGAAGAGAGTTCTTAGAAGAGAGTACTTTTGTGAAGCATGATACATGATGTGTGGATTCATGCTTGGACACATGGGAGTTTATTGCAGGTTGTGAAGAAGAATTGTTGAAGACAAAAGAAGCATCTCAAGCAAGGATTGATAAAGAATTATTGTAATCTTATTCTAAGGTTAAATAATACAAGCACTATTGATTTTGGTGGTGGAGTTTTTTCCCAAAATCTCCACAATATATGTTGTGTCACTTCTATCTTTTGGTCTTATTCTTCTACAACTGGTAAAATGAATCTAAATAGATTATCATATACAAAGAAATTATAACAAAGAACACTTAATTAGATCTACAATATCATATATTTACAAAGTATTAAGCTACATAATTACCTCCATTTTCAACATGAAATGCATGCTAGTGCTGTGACAGTGGTCTGCTAACAATCCCTAGTTTTTCAACAAAGTTGTGGTCTTGACAAGGATGGTGGTCTTGACAAAGAGTTGGCATCTTTAAGTCACAATTCCATCTTGGGATGTGTTTCACATTTTTTCCTTGACAAACTAATAGTGATCTTGAGGAAACATGATAATCTTTGCTTGATATCAAGTCTACACAATACACATCATTGTTTGCCAATAGTTCTCATGGTTCATTGACAATAATTCTAATTTTTGATATGACAGTGGATTCTGCTCTTTGTCTTTCACATTTGTTTGATTACTTGATAGTGGTTTTATTAATTCTCAAAAATGAAAGTTGCAAACCCTAAGAGGATGCCAAGCTCTATGGTTAGGCTTACAATGTTTTTGGCTAAAAAAAGGGGTTAATTGATATGGTAGAGAACCCCCAACACTTTAGGATTTGCTAGACCTAGGTGGGTGAACCTTGATAATAGATGCATATTTAAAGGTTGCATGAGTTGAATTTATGAATCCATCCCAAGTGGCATGTAAATGTGAGATAGATGTAAAATTAATAACTACTCCTACTCTAATATTGAAATTTGAATGTATGAGTAAGGTTTTATAAGATATTGTAGTGAAATGAGTATGGCCAGTGCCTAATCCTGCTGGGTAAATGGAGTCAAGATGTATATGGTATGTGTGGTGCAAGAGCACCCAAATCATGTAATGCCTTCAAAAGGCTAATTTGTCCAATTTGTAATGTTCAAGTCAAAATGGTGAGTGAAGGTCATGAAATGATGAATTTTAATGTATTTACACCATGTAATAACTCACTAGGTTGTAAAAGTGGGACAAAATGCAAATAATGCAATATTGTCAAAATATGTCATGATGTAATTATGCAAACAAAAGAGCATAAAACAAGGAAATCAAGAAAATAAAAAGTAAAGGGGAAGTTTGAACCAAATGGGAGTTAGAAATTTAGTTGTTAGGAGGGAAAGAAACTATAAAAAGGCATTGTAAGATGTGCAAAAGGGGAATCTTGTATTCTTGTAACCAGATTTTGAATAAAAACCCTTGTTTTTCTATTAGCAACACTCTTTCCTTTATTTCCATCTGTGTATTGATAGTTAAGAATTCTAAAAGATAGATTTTTGGTGTGATATCTGTTAGAAAGAAGTTAAATTCCTTTTCAAAGAATTTGGAGGTCATTTCTTAAGAAACAAAAGTAGAAAAGACAAATCCCTGTGTCTCGGGCATAGTTCTTTTCATAAAGGTTTTGAGAGTCTACAAGTGATTCCATGGCCATTCCACTGATGTAGGGATAGATGGTTGGTGGAATGGATAATTTCTAATTTCTTTTCAATGTAGATAAGTTTGTGAGTGCAGGGGTATCAGGAATATGAAGATATGATGTTGATTCAAGACAAACACTTGAGTTTCTCCTCTTGAACAATGGAGGTTACAACAGGGTTTTGAAGAAATTACACACGCTTGGACTAGAAGATGGTTCCTAAAGTCTTAGCAGACATATTAAGATATGATTCAATTGTTGGCCGGATTATTGGAGGTTTTTAAGTGTGTTATTCAAGAAACCCTCCTTGTTTTGGTGACTTTTCACCCTATATTCAAGGGTTTGATAGAACAAGCTATTTCTAAGATTTTAAATATTGAAAAATGATAAAATATTGAGTCTTGAGGCATTTCTAAAGACTGTATGAGGTTGGTTAGTGATTTGGAGAAGATTAAAAGGGGTCTCCTTTGTAAATTAGGCCTATTCTAGTAGCCTTTTCAATGCACAGTTTGAAATATCTGATGGTTAATTTAAAGAAGATCCTTGGAGGTTTATGTTTTGTTAATGTGGATAGTAAAGAGGTGTCTAAAACTATATTTGGTTCTTGGAAACTACATTTGATTTGTGTTTTTTACCCGATTTAGGGCATGGAGTCCTATTTGACAAATGGTGCTTGTTTGCATAGATAATGAAAATTTGATGAACAGTGAAATGAGTGATTACAAATTCTTGAATCTCATTTAATAGATGTTGTTACAATTGTAATAATGCTTGGATGAAGTTAAGAAGACAGATTTGGAGGTATTGGTGTTTGATCATGTGTGTTCAAGGTATGACAATGGTATCTTGACTGCAGAGTAGGCAGAATGTTTCTTGACTGGTATATTAAAATGTATCTTGACTGATGTATTGAATTGTTTCAACTAAAAAAAGATGAAAATTGTCTCTTGAAGGTTTGATAATTGGTTATGGCAAGAAGGATTGGGTTGATATTGGTTTTCCTTGTAAAGTAAGTTGCTTGAATAGGTGCTAGTAGAAGAGTATGGACTGCTTTTAGTGATTTAAGTCTGATTATGGTTTGGTAAAAACATTTTGATGATGCATAAGCTCAAGGATTTGGCATACGTGTTTTGTTGCCTTGAAGAGTGAGTATATTGGTGTACTATAATGGAGTTTTTCGAGTTTGAGAACTTGATGGATCTTGTAGGGTTGATGAATGAAAAGTAGTTTTGGATGAATTTGTGAAATTTTTTCAATTTGATCTTCTCCTGATTTTGCTTGGGATTGAAATCCCTTGAAGAAATGATGTTGTTGAGTGTTTGGTTATGATGCTTTGCATCAATGTGTGATATATTTCTAGCTTTATTTCTAATTATTTGGAACTTTTAAAGTTTATGGTTGGCATAAACATGCGATATAGTAATTTGTGAGGATCTTCTTATGGATCTAGGCGATTTTCCTAGGCTACCATGATTTATTCCAAAGGGTTTAATATTTACTTGAAAGAACTACTTAAAAGGAATCACACAAGTATAGAAAATGTGCCTTGACAAATTGAACACATACATCATATATTCAATTTTAATAACATGAAATAATCAAATTGGAGACAACCACACAATTTTTCACAATAACATCAATAAATAATTGAAGCCAAACTTCAAGCACCAATTTTAAACCTTCTTGTCCATTAATGTCATGAAAATGATTTTACAATAATAACAAAAGTTTTTTGCATGTGTAGTATTCTATATCTTGTGTTCCTAATAATTCTAATACCCAAAACTAGGCCTTGGTTTCCCCTTTTATATGGAAAGCAACAAGCTTCAAGCCTTTACCAAAACGAGATGTCTTTTCAAAGTTCACATCCTTTTACATCAATTAATTATATTTGTTAAATAGGTTTAAAGTAGGTAAAAGATAAGAAACAACATGGGAGTCGACTACAATTCTTGATACACTTGATCCATTAATCAACATAGAGAACTTGCGATTTTTGATTTGGAAAGGTCCTTCTCTCCTTGATAAAGTGTTCAATTGCATCATTTAGTTTTTTGCATTGGTGGTACTCCCAACCCTGGCAATAAACAAATTTACTCTTGAAAGATGCTCTATATATTTTTCTTTGACATACGTGTCAACATTTGTGATTATATATTTCATGACATACTCCATTAAAAGCATCCCTTCTAGCTGCTTATGTGTATGCTCCACCACCATTGATTCATCATTAATTAGATTAAGTGCCTATGGTAACACTTGAGACAATTCTTCTTTCCAATCATCCTGGTCTTGGAGTTCACCAATATCATTGAAGGAGGGAAATGAAATGTCCAATGGATGAACTCAAAGTCATTGAGTTATGATGTGAACATACTATGAAAGTCATTATGTGCATTGAACAATTCATTATAGTTTTCAAGTATTTGTCCATTCATATTCCCTTCAGTTGTTAATTCTTTCTTCTTCTTTGTTAGCGGTGTTCTAATCTTTCATGTTCCTTGAAAGAAACATGTGTCTTCACAAATATCATCCAGAATTGGTCAGCTTGACCTATCACCTTCTGGAATCTCCTTTTAATCATCTTAGAAGCAATTTCAAATTTGGTAACCTTTATCTTCTTCTCTAATTCATCACACTTCTTTTGAGCTGCTTCCATTTTGTGTTTCCAATATATACTATCAAACATGACTTCTAATACTCTTTTTTCATTTTCCACCAATGGAGAATAAAGGCCTGAGGAAGAAGGTGACTTCTCTTTGTAGTTGGCCACCTCTTGTTTTAATTTTTCATTCTAAAAAATGAGCCTCTTATTTTCTCTTATCAAAATTTCAACTTGTGCTTTGTTGAATTTGGAAACTGTTGATGGTTATGATGAGCACAACAATAGTTAAACAAAATATTACTATTCTGCTCTCCTAAAAGAGAAAGAATAACACATAGATATCTAACTCCCAAGGTCTTGGTAACCAGTTCTCGACTGTGCTGATTTCACTCAATGGTTGATGTGAGCTATAATGTTCAAGGGGCCTGCTGGTGTTGAGCTTCTGGGTTGTTTTGAGATCAAACATAAATTTAAACCTACTTTAATTGGGGTTTTTAAAGAAACAGAAAAAGATAGATCAAAGCTTTGGAACTGAAAAGAATGATAATTCATCCAACTTAGCCAGACTTGTTACCTTTCAAGGAATCTCTAACTAAAACTGGGGAACAAAATTAACTTGTGATTAACACACAGTTTCATTCATTCACAGTGCTAACTTCAACAATAGATTGTAAATCACCATTTAGACAAAACATAAAATAAAATTTCATTCCTTGAAAGCTTCTCAAATCAAATGATTAACCCAAGATAAATACCATTCTGAAGCATAATATGAAGTAGATTTAAATCTGGTTGCTTCTACTATTTGTGAAATAGATAAACAATATTTACAAATCTGGCACAATCACCAGTGTACAGAAAATCCATGACTCCAAATCATCTCCATCTACACTAAGAAAACTTGAAAGATACATTACCATCTTCCAGTCTTGAGTTTATCTACCCTCTAATCCTAACTAAGAAGACAAAAGAAGCTCCCATTACAAAGAAACAGGATGCAGTTCTGTCTCCTCTATCCTTTAGAAAATCCCTACTGCTTGAAAATCTAACTCTATCCCTGAAATCTCTATCTCTCTTTTTTTTTCTACTACTCGTACTCTCCCTAAAAGAGGAAAAAATGCCATATATACAGAACGTGCCAAAAAGAAAGTCAGCCCCTCTTTTATGGTTTTACAAAATATCAGCCTCTAGAAAGGTCGGCCCTCAAATCTTTTTGGAATGAAGTTAATGTTGCATTCAAAGTGCATCCCCGGTGTCCATGTCGGTGAAGGATCGCCCTTAGGAGTAGCCCTTATATCTTTTGCAATCATTGCAATAACTCTCAGCCTTCGTGTCCACCTTTGAACTTCCTTTAGAGCCGCCTTGAATGTCCTGCAACATTATCATAAATGTCGATCTACCTTTTCCAGTAGAGATCCCAGCTGTCATTGTGACTGGAGGTTTCTTCCTTTCTGCCTTTTTCCTGCTCAAGATCTTTTTGCATGTTGACCGTCTTCAAGAAGCAACATCCGACCTCCCCTGTTAGATCTCTTCATAGATGACACCACTGGACACTGAACCGATTGTCACCCTTTGATCACAAAGCAGATCCATACCACTTGCATTCCGTTGATCTTCCACAGGGGCGGTCACAACAGACAAACATTCAATGGTTCACCCTTGGCTTTCTCTGATTGGTTGAACACATGCCACTTAGGCTTTCCAGGCAGTCAAAGGCTACTCAAATAGAATCACATGTTGGTGAGACACTAGCCGTGTCTCCCCGATGTGATTATGCTTCTCAGCAACGATCGACATAGCATACAACTGTCAGTGAGACCTCATATCGAATGCAAAAGTTATATCGATATCACAAAAACCATCGGCAAGACAATCATTATCGGCCAGAGGTCATAGCAAGTTTGCAAGAGTTATACCACAACATAAAGTTGTCGCCTAGACTATCGCTATCGGGAAGACACCATAGCGAGTCCTTAGGAGTCCTACCGCTGTGTTCCTCCATCAGCGAGACATCCACATTCGGTAAGACATCATAGTGAATGCAAACCATTGAGCCAAGAGTCCTGGCGAGCCCTTCATCCTTCGGTGAAAGTTTCACCAGTTGGTGAGACTTCTTTGGGTCGGCCAAACATTACGCCGAACTCAAGATCCTTTGGCGAGCTCATTTTATTTCGGGGAGACTCCATCCAGTCGACAAGATGTTATACTGATATCATTCCATGTCGGCGAGACTCTCCCCAGTCGGCCAGATGTTATACAGATATCATTCCATGTCGGCGAGACTCTCCCCGGTCGGCAAGATGTTACAGCGAAGCCTCCACCTTTCGGCTAGACTCCAGAGAGTCAGGAAGACCTCCCTGAGCAACCCTTCTTTCACCGAGACCTCCAGCAGTCGGTGGGACTTCTCCCCAAACTCAAAACATTATACCGAAGGCATCATTCTTCGGTGGGACTTCCTCCATTCGGCCAGACGTTATGCCAAACTCAAACCTTTCAGCGAGACTCCCTCGTGTCGGTAGGACTTCTCCCTGATGACACCCTTCTTTCGGTGACACTAGCCTTGTGTGCAATGGTCAGCAAGATATATAAAAACCTTTAGCGATTAAAATGTATGGCCGACCAGTATATTTCAAATGAACGAAACCAAACTGCTAGTCGGGAAGACATTGAGCTGGTCTCAGCGACTTTATCCTTTGAAGAGTTTTATACCAAATGTGACTGAGGTATGCTTTCCAACTGAGTTCCTTGAGAAATATCATCAGGTGTATGATTTAATCCTACAACACAAATGCCTCCATTAGTCCTCAAAGCATATAAAATACACTATTGTTCATCATGCCTTCAATTTTAACAAAAAGAAACCCAACTCTGGCTGAGGCAGAACCAAAATTAGACAAAACAAAAAAAAAAGACTTAGGAGGAAAACAAAAGAACTCCTAAGACCAAACCAGACAACCAAAGGCAAAGAAAACAAAAGAAAAGGGGGACCCATTTTGTTCTAGAATAAAATGGGGTGGTTATGCAAGGCATAACAGAAACATTGATGTTCAGTTCAACTATTTCAGTAGGGTCAGTATCTCCCACTCTTTGCACTAAAATATGGCCAAAGACTTGATTAGGATCATCAATAATTGTGGGCCTTTTCTCTGGTGGATATAGAGCCCAAATATGGAAGGTGGCATTGTCTATATTTTACCCTAAACTAGTGTAGATCTTGTCACTTGCCTCATCAGTTAATTGCAATGTCTTATTCTCTCTTTTCCTAAAACTATCGAAAACTATGGCTGAACTGATATCCCATCCTAGGAGAAGCATAACCCCAACCTCTTGTAGTAATTCTCCCCCTCTTTCAGGAGTGATATTCTCCATTTCTTTGTGAACTTCATCTTGTAATTTTCTCAGGGTGTTAGTTTCCTATTTTGGAGTAATTTCTTTCATCTTCTCT
>VDFB02138332.1:0-24035 GCA_007258455.2 Sequoia sempervirens
TAATTTATTCCAAGAATGAGGAGGATCAATGCAAGAATTTAGAAGTAGTTCTCCAATGGTTAAGGGATCATAAGTTATATGGAAAACTCTCTAAGTGTACCTTATTTCAAAAGAAAGTGTACTACTTGGGTCATGTGATTTCAACTGATGGGATTTCAGTTGATCGAGCCAAAATAAAAGCTATAATAGAGTGGCCAATGCCTAAAAACGTGCCAGAAGTCAGGATCTTTATGGGTTTAGCAAGCTACTATCAGGAATTTGTTGCAAACTTTTCTAGGATTGCCTTTCCTATCACATCTTTGCATAGGAAAGGGAAAAATTTTGAGTGGACAAAAAAACTCCAAGCAGCATATGATCTACTCAAGGAGAAGTTAACTACCGCACCACTTTTGAAGGTACCGGATCCTAATGGTAACTTCAATGTTATCACAGATGCATTAGGAGAAGGCTTAGGTGGAGTCTTGATTCAAGAAGGGAAATTTATAGCTTATGAATCAAGAAATTTGAAGCCCTATGAACAAAATTATGTATTTCATGATTTAGAGTTAGCAGCAATGGTTCATGCATTGCAAATCTGGAGGCATTATTTGTTGGGAAAGTATTTTGAGTTAAAAACTAATCATCACATTTTGAAATATTTGTTTACCCAACCCAACCTGAATGCACGGCAAAGAAGATGGTTGGAGTTGATATTTTATTATGACTTCAATATCAACTACATCAAGGGAAAGGAGAATCAGACAGACAATGCCTTAAGTCGTAGGAGGCATATTGCTTCAATGGTGACAATTCAATACGACTTGAAAGGCCAAGTGTTGCAAAAATGAAAGGAGGATGAGTACTACAAGCAAGTTAAGCAAGAACTCATGAGCAATCTGCAAGATGCAAGGTATGAGGGATTTCACTTTGAACCCAATGGATTGCTAAGGATTAAAGGAAGAATGTATGTGCCTAACTCTGAGTAGTTAAGGAATCTTGTGTGGAAAGAAGTTCATGAAGAACCATACTCTAGACACCCTGGTGTGACAAAAATGTTAGCCGATGTGAAGCCATTACAATTTTGAAAAGGGGTGAAAGGATATGTTGCATGATTTGTGGCTAGATGCTTAGAATGTCAAGGGGTGAAAGTTGAGCATCAACACCTTGGAGGCCCATTGTATCCACATGATATTCCAGAAAGTAAGAGGCAAGTCATTAGTAAGGACTTTGTGCAAGGATTACCTATGTCAAGGAACAAGCACAATTCCATTCTAGTGGTAGCTGACAAGCTTACTAAGGTAGCACATTTCATACCTAAAAATTTAACTGATGGAGCTCCTGTCATAGCTATAAAATTCATTCAAGAATTGTTTAGATTACATAGTATTCCTAAGAATATTATCTTGGATAGGTATGCTCGTGTAACCTCTAGGTATTGAAAAACCTTATTATTTGCACTATGAACTTAGTTGAATATAAGTTCAGCATATCACTCAGAAATGGATGGAAAAAATTAAAGGGTGAACCAATTACTTGAAGACCTACTAAGAATGTATTGCATGGATCAGCAATACAAGTGGGAAGATTACTTGCCTTTAGTGGAATTTGCATTTAACAATTCCTATCATTCTATAATTAAGATGGCTCCTTTTGAAGCATTATATGGCCAAAATTGTCAAACCCCTGTAAGCTATGATAAGCTTGAGGATAGGGTGAGTCTTGGGAAAAAAATGTTGGTTGAAATGGAGGAACAAGTTAAAACTATTAAACAAAGGCTAGCAAAATCCAATGATAGGTAGAAAATCTATGAAAATGCTAAGCGAGTACCTAGGAATTTTGTAGTTGGAGATAAGGTTTTATTGAGAGTTAAGCCTCATAAAATTTCCATGAAGTTTGGAAAGTAATCCAAACTAGGCCCACGCTACATAGGTCCATTTGAGGTCCTTGAGGAAGTAAATCATGTTGCTTACCGAATTGTGTTGCCACCAACTCTTTCCCAGATGCATAACGTCTTTCACGTTTCTTACCTAAAGAAGTATATACCAGGTGATAATCATGTAATTGATTGGAATGATTTACAAGTACAGGACCCCAAAGTGGTAACAGTTGATCCTATCAAGGTGTTCAGAACACGTAAGCTTCACTTGCATAATAGGAAGGTTTTGTAATGCAAATTCCAATGGGACTAGTATGCAATACATTGTGCCACTTGGGAAGACTATGCTAAAATAGAGAAAAAGTTTCCACATGTCTTACATGCTTTTGAAAGTGTTTGAAAAAAAACAATGTATTTTTTTATTCTATGTTTGCTACTTAAAATTATTAGGGACAATGTTTCATAAGAGGGGATATGTTACACCCCATTGTGTGTTTATCTATTTACTATTACTATGATAGGTTGAAATACTAAATAAGTGAATGTATTTGTAACTCTGATTGAAATACATGTCTTTGTGCTTTGTTTATCTATATCATTGGAAAAATATGAATGAATTTTAATATCATTTGATGTTTAATGTGAGATTTATATGAGAAAAGAATGTTAATTGATTTTTTTATGCTAACTATGAAATGAGTAATGCAAATGATTTATTTGATGAACAGTTGACTACTATTGAAAATGTGTTGAGTTGAATGTAGATACAAGATTAACCCTCTGGAAGAGAGGGTAAGTATCACTCAGGAGAAGTACTTGGTCAAGTAACCTTTAAATGAAACCTAAGTGATCTTTCACACACTCACTTATAGAATGGTTAAGTCAAGTCATAGATTTGAGAAATAGGTAAGTCATCTATGGTCTTGTTTGTGCTTATATTAGAAAGGATCATGAATTATGTTGTTAGCATTCATGGTTTATGATAAGTGATGGTTCACATGTGAGTTCTACCTTGTATCATGTCTATATTCAATCAATGAGATATATATATGTAAAGTGTATATATACACTTATACATGTGAACAATAACCCATGCACATAAGTTAATACGTGTACATGAGTATGCGTAGGTGTATTTATGCATACTCATGGACGGATTGCTCATGGGTATGGGGGTATCGAGTGGACAATAAGACATGTATAGATATATGTATATATATATATGCTACATGCATGTATGCCTATCGATAAGTTAATATATAAATATGTATACACATGTGGATATACGTGTATGTATTGACATAATGGAATTTCCATACAAGTATGTCAATATATGTATATGTGTATATAGATATACACATCTGGTATTGTTTATGGAAATGATAACATGGATATGTACATTCAAATATCAAATTATTTATTTACATGACTCATTTGTTAATGAGTATATATATATATGCATATGCATATACATATATACATACTAGCATTTATGTTAAGGAAATATGTATATATAAATATATTATATGCTCAATATAATGAATGTATGGCATTTCTTAAAGTGCATGGATATCATATTACCCACGCATAGGAACATTCAATATAGCACACTGAAATTAATATATGTTTGTAGATTAATATAGTGAATAATACAGAGGCCATGCATTATGTTAAACAGTGAATAAACATTTAGTGTGTTGTATTGAAGTGGTAGCACTATAAGTGTTTAGAAAATTAAAGCCAATAATAACATGTTGAAAGGAAAGACTAGAAGTCAAACTTACTTGCAGCGCATAAAAAAACAGTGACCAAGTCTTTGAAACAACAAAACAAATGAATAGGAAACATGGTGGAAAGGTAGCGCCAAATTATGAATGGTGCAAGTTGAATAGAAGTATTTTAACCTGCAACGAATTCAAGCATGTGTATTATGAATTGGTCAAGGTTGTAGCTATTCCAAATAGTCGACATGTAGGATACTATTTCCTTGCAAATATCAACATCTTTCTTGCTGAATGTGTATGTGGCTGATAATCATCGAGTCATGCTACCACCTTTTGTATTTAGTTGTTGAGTTGAGCTAGTGAGATGAGAAGTGTCACTTTGGGAAGCTTGATTATAGGCAGAAAAGGCTCATATTTTTGTATAAATAGAGCATAGGTATTCCTCATTTTCGGATGCATTCACTTGCAATATGCTTCTTATTTTCTATGTTATTCTTGTGTGAGTTGATATTTTATTCGTAAGGAGAATTGAGAGTTTATTTGTGGGGGAATTATGTAGAGAAAACTTGTGAAGTAGAAAAGAGTTGCAAAGTGTAAATTCTACAAGTGGGCTTGGCTAAGGAACCAATTAGACATTTGGATTATAGCATATAATAGGCATGAGATTATAATCTCTTTATGTTTAATCTATTTTTGGAAAGATTGGGTGATTGTTTGTATTGTTTGGAGAAATGCATTAATTTGCTAGATTAGAGAAAGGTTTAATTTTTCTTATTGAAAGGAAAATAATCTTGTTGATATGATTTCCTTATGAGTGTTTGTACATACTCCATAATAAGGAGTGGATGTTATCAATAGTATTATATACTAGGATTGATATAGCGTAAATAGCTTATGAAGTCATTTGTTATAAGATTATTGTGTAATCTTAGTTACAAGCTCATAGATTATTCTTGGGAATTCATAGATTTTCCAAGGAAGGGGATAGTTTATGTATGAGATTACTCTGGAGAATTATCATTCTGATTTGGAAAAGGGAATAGGTTGTTTCTAAGGTTAAAAATTTCCTAAGGAAGGAAATTACCTATACATAGTGTTTAAATGGTCTTAAGTTAAATCGATCTAGGATGGTGTATGTGAGTAGTATGGCTTTCACTCAAAGTACTGAGTGAAGAATACTTGGGCCAAAGTAGCATAATTTTCCTTTGGCTACAATTTCAATTCATTGTGTTCCTTTATGCATGCTATTTTAGGATTGTAGTGGTTTACAAGTTCTAGTTATGTAGGGCACAACACTAAGCTTAGGAAGGTTGTAATTTGATGTTACCTTACCAATTCCTTTGTTGAAGGGTAGGGCCATCTATCAAATGATAGATGTGTGGGGGACCACAATTAGTCTGTGGTTGGTGGAAAAGCACTTGAGTGATGCTTCTCCTCTACAGATGGCGATTGAGATTTCAAAGGAATTTCTCTTGGACCGTTTGGATATCTATTATTATGATGCTTGGTTGAGCCATGTATGTATCAATTTGTATACAATCTTTGGAAAAATTGGTAGATGTGAATATATTTTGGAAATGAATTCAATTCTTTGGAATTTTTTTATACATATAATTTGTGCTCAAATATTCTCTTTGGAAATGAAAAATTTTATTGCAATGAGAATGGAACATAGTTAAATTACTTGATGTTAAACCTAGGAAATTTACTTGTAAACAATTGGCATGTGTTATAGAGTCTCTCAATACTTTTATAGAAAACGTTAAGGAACCTACACCTAGGTATGAACATCCATTCAATATGACTTGATAAAGATGTTGTTCAAAGAGTGGGTTAGAGTGATTCTAAGGAGAAGAAACAATCACATATCCTACTCTTAAAGAGGTATTCTTGGAAAAGAACACAATATAATAGGTATAGCCCTTTTAGGTGCATTCTTATTTTTTATTTATCTTCTAATGTGGATGGATCTAGAAATATGTAGTTGTCAATTATGAGGGTTTTAAGAAGTAAAGGGCATGGTTAATGGCTAAAATCTAATTCCCTTAATTAGGGAATGGGTGTTGGTGAGTTCTTATCTCTTGTTATGAAGATTACATATTTCAAAGTATTTAATGGTTTACTCCCATGTTGGACCTTGGGGTTGAATGATTAGATGTGGGGACAATTTTTTTAAATGGGATTTGGGGGATATTTACTTTTCACATTAAAAGAACTTTTTAGGACAATTTGAAGGACACAATTTATAGGTATGTAGGTTTTCAAACCAATGTGTGTTCCAATTCATATAAGAATGGATATTTCAATTGAGGATTTTTCTTCTACACTAGATCATATACAAGGCATGAGCCACATCCTTTGTGTGAATACAACTAGCCTGGTCTACTATAATTTATATTGGACCAAGCATTACCTGAATAGTAGTGAGGACAAGAAAATTATTGAAGGTAAATAACATGAAATATAGTTCAATACACACAATACCTTCACTTAAAACCCTTCTTTCTCCTCAAATGGAGTTAAAGAGAGTGCACCCTAGCTCCACTTGATTTGCTATTTTGATGTGTTGATGTCTAGGAATGTGGTTGTTTATCAAACCAGAATCATGATGATAGTGATATGATGATAAATCAAATAGATGGAATGAGGATATGATGAAGATAATCTAGGCTATGGAATAAGTTGATAGAAAATGCAGCAACATAATAGTAGGATGAGAATAGATTAATAGAAATTTGGGAAACATAAGAATATGAATATGGAAGACTGATAAAAATGGTATGGAAGGTATCTCATTTATAGAATTTCCATGAGAAAAATCAAGGGCCAAGATGGATTGGTTGATGGATGGCTAGGATTGATTGAGGATTAGGGTTGGAATCAAAGTTGTATTCATGTGACAAGTGGGTAAGTGCAAGAAGTTGGGTCCACAAAATGTTCAAAAAGTGGAAGTTTTTTTCCTAATTTTTCAAAATTTGTCATAGTTGGACTAAGAATTTGCAATGCACTTACACATTGAATCTTAAAAATGTTCAGTACTATGAAATTTATTATTTCAAGTCTAGTTTTCAAATATGTAATTTATTCTAACACCTAGATGATACAAATTATTTTTTAATAGGCATGTATACAAAACCACTTTTTAAAAGTCACTTTTTTAGAACCATACCATGTGTGTGTATGGACACCATAATTTGACCTAAATAAAAGTATTTTTCTAGTTCCTTTCGGGGAAAGATGTGTAATAAATTGAAGATTGATGAGGATATTTTTTTATAGTTTTTTTCTAAATTTTTTTTATTAATTTCTTATTTAACAATCAGTTAGTTGTCACATTCCAATCCATTTCAACCATTTGAACTCAAATAAAACAAATAAATCTCTTAAATTGTCAAAAAAACACACATAGAAAGTGGAGCCTATTATAGTGGGACCTTCAGCATGATTGTCATGTGAATTTTTGGCTGTTATGAATTCACATAAACTAAATAAAATATGTACACATTATGTTTTCATAACACATACACGTTATTGGTCCATAAACTTAAGTGTTTTCACTTTTCCCTCCATTTAGAAATGCCTATAGAGTCAAAAACATGTACGTTATTTTAACCTAACAAAATACATACGTGATTTTAACTTTGTAAAACAAGTACATTCTTTGCTTAGTTTCAAGTTTGGAGGATGGATTTACCTTTACAAAACATGTACATTCTTTTAACTAAACAAAACACATATGTTTTTTATTTAGTTTTGGGCATATCATGGATTTAACTTGCCAAAACCTTATGCACTTAGCCCTAACACATGTACACTTAACCCTAAAATCTATACCCATAACCCTAAGCTCTATACCCATAACCCTAAACCCTACATACCGTATACAATCAACCCTAATTTGTATCCCTCAACCCTAAACCATAGAGAGAGAAAGAGGTAGTTCTAGGTGAACACAAGGGAAATAGGGTTCCACCTTTAGGCAATGGAACTAAGGGGATAGGACCTATTTCACTCTTAGTTCATTAGCAAACCAAGATCCCTTGACCAAGTGACTCAATTGAGGGAAGGACCACTACTAATAGGAATAGTAGGAGGTTTCCTTAGGTGTGATTAAAG
This sequence comes from Sequoia sempervirens, assembly GCA_007258455.2. Classification (NCBI taxonomy): domain Eukaryota; kingdom Viridiplantae; phylum Streptophyta; class Pinopsida; order Cupressales; family Cupressaceae; genus Sequoia; species Sequoia sempervirens. The sequence continues at coordinate 7,696 of VDFB02138332.1, forward strand.
GGAGTTCACCAATAAGTGAATTCTTATAAAGAAGGAAATGAAAGTAATATGTAAATCTAACTATGTGACCAAGAAAATGAAATCTAAAATCAGAATGAGAGATTTAGGATAAATAGAGAAGCACTTGGAAGATTGAAGATTTCAAAAACAAGGTCTGCAATTTTGAAATTCTAAGTTTTGATGTGCACTAGGACTCATATGCCAAACTGGGTGATTTAGCCCTAGTTTATAGTTTTTGGGTAGAAATTGTAATCTTTCGGTGACAGATAAGGATCCTCTAAAAATTGGTAAAATGTTTGTACAATGACTCATACGCCCAAGGTGGTGATTTAGTCCCATTCACATAAATCTACAAAACATGCATCACAAGAGAGAGAGAGAGAGAAATGTTGTTTTTTTTAGTGGATGGCGGTCTTCCTCAGTCAAACCCCATTTGAGTAATTAAACTTTGAAATGAACTAAAATAACATGAAAGAATGATTAATGAATAAATGAATGTAGCAACTCACCAAACCTCAAGTTGAATCATTAGAGTATAGCTCTACATTTTGTATGAATTTTCTTCAATGGATGTAGATCTTGATCACAACACTTGATATGGCTTTGAATACTTGAACTTGGATCACAAATTCTACATCAACATGTTAGCTCACAAACACACATGATGCATGAAGACCTTGAAATGATTCTTGAATCTTGAATTGATGCTCCAAAATGCTTGATAATCAGCTCTTAAATGCTCTTGTAAACTCATGAATGCTCTTGAATACTTAAAATATCTCTTGAAGGCTCTAGATCTAGGTGAGACTCTCTTGTTTGAAGATTCTTAGGTTTCTTATGTGAAATAATGATTTAAAACCTTAATTATATAGGCATTCCATCTAATTTACCATTTATTAGATCCCAAATGTCAACATTCACAAAATTTAAATTTAAAACCCTAATTTCATGTTCAAAACCCTAAATAAAGGGGGCCAAATATAACTCATACACCCAAGGTGGTGTATGGGTCCCACCCTAGCTTTTCGGGCTGAGGAAATGTTGGGGGGTAGAATATTAAGTTTTTTTATTGAATTTATCAGGATTTCAGTTGAAATAAGCCTCAAGATGCATAATAAAGGGTCTTAGGGTCCTATTAATGATGATTTGAAGGTCATAAATGCAAGAGGGCCCAAAACTTAGTGTGAAGATGTAAATAAATACACTTTGCAACACTAAATTAAGGAAAAATTAGGTATGTTTAGTTTAAAAGGGCATAAACTTAATGTGAATGTGTAAAACACATAATTACAACACTAAATCAAGGCAACATTAGGCTTAGTTTAATATTAATAATTCCCAAATTAAGTGTGAAAAAGGGATACTTTTTCCTACACTACTCTAGGGAACTAAAGTCTATACCCTATACCCTATACCGTTAGTTATCTAAACATTATCCCTCAACCTTAGGAACTAAAGCCAATAGGTTAAACCCATAACCATATACTCAGCCCTATACCCTATACCCTAAACCATCAACCCTAAACCCATAAACCATAGGCCCTACACCCTAAATAATGAATAATTTAGAGATATTAAAGGCTAGAGAGAGGAGAGAGAGAGAGAGAGAGAGAGACATGGACAGAGATAAAGAGAGGTGATATATAGAGAAGAGAGGCAGAGAAAGGGATTTGTGAGATAGATAGAAGAGATATCTACATAGGGAGGGAGGGAGAGGTAGATAAGGATGGATGAGGGGAGAGACAGGAAAGGGAAGTAGATAATGGAGAGAGAGAGAGAGGTTAGATATAGAGAGGTAGATCTATAGGGGAGAGAGAAGTGAGATAGAGAATAATAGAGATGGAGAGGAGAGTAGAGAGGGGTAGATTTGAGACTTGACCCTAAACTCTATACCCATAACCCGAAACCCTATACCCTATACCATTAGTTCCCTAAAACTTATCCCTCAACCTTAGGACCTAAATCCAATAGGTTAAACTCTTAACCATATAGTCAACCCTATACCCTAAACCCTTGACCCTAAACCCTATACCCTCAACCCTAAACCCATAAACCATAGGCCCTACACCTTAAATAATGAATAATTTAGAGATATTAAAGGGAGAGATGAGAGAGAGAGAGAGAGAGAAGGGAGAGAGATAAAGAGATTTGATATATAGAGAAGAGAGGTAGAGAAAGAGATATGTGAGATAGATATAAGAGAGATCTACATAGGGAGGAAGGGATAGGTAGATAAGGATGGATGAGGGGAGAGATAGGAAGGGGAGGTAGAAAGTGGAGAGAGAGGTTAGATAGAGAGAGAGATAGATCTAGAGGAAAGAGAGAAGTGAGATAGAGAAAATTAGATATGGAGAGGAGAGTAGAGAGGGGGAGATGTAAAACTTAACCCTAAACTCTATACCCATAACCTAAAACCCTATACCCTATATTTTTAGTTCCCTAAACCTTATTCCTCAACCTTAGGAACTAAAGCCAATAGGTTAAACCCTTAATCATGTACTCATCCCTATATCCTAAACCTATACCCTCAACCCTAAACCCATAAATCATAATCCCTACACCCTAAATAATGAATAATTTAGATATATTAAAGGGAGAGAGGAGAGAGAGAGACATGGGAGAGAGATAGAGAAAAGTGATAAATAGAGAAGAAAGGAAAAGAAAGAGATATGTGAGATAGATAGAAGATGGATCTACATACGGAGGGAGGGAGAGGTAGATAAGGATGGATAAGGGGATAGATAGGAAGGGGAGGTAGATAGTGGAGAGAGAGAGAGAGAGGTATATCTAGAGGAGAGAGAGAGAGAAGTGAGATAGAGAAAAATAGAGATAGGGGGAGAGTAAAGAGGAGGAGATGTAAGACTTAACCATAAACTCCATACCCATAATTTGAAACCCTATACCATTAGTTCCCTCAATCTTAGGAACTAAAGCTAATAATTTAAACCCTTAACCATATACTCAACCCTATACCCTCAACCCTAAACCCATAAACCATAGAGATATTAAAGGGAGAGGAGAGAGAGACACGGGAGAGAGATAGGGAGAGGTGATATATAGAGAAGAGAGATAGAAAAAGAGATATGTGAGATAGATAGAAGAGATATACACATAGGGAGGGAGAGAGAGGTAGATAAGGATGGATGAGTGGAGAGATAGGAAGGGAAGGTAGATAGTGAGAGAGAGAGAGAGGTTAGATAGAGAGGTATATATAGAGTAGAGAGAGAAGTGAGATAGAGAACAATAGAGATGGAGAGGAGAGTAGAGAGGGGGAGATGTGAGACTTAACCCTAAACTATATACCCATAACCCGAAACCCTATACCCTATACTATCAGTTCCCTAAACCTTATCCCTTAACCTTAGGAACTAAGACCAATAGGTTAATCCCTTAACCATATACTCAACCCTATAACCATATACCCTCAACTCTAAACCCCATACCCTCAACCCTAAACCCTATACCACATACCTTCTTGACCCTGAACCCTGTCCCTCAACATTGGGCCCTAAGGCCTATATAATAAACCCTCAATCATATACACTCAACCCTAAACCCTATATCATATACCCTCAACTCTAAACCCTTGTGTTATTCCTATGCATGCAATACATAGCCACCTTGGTTCCTCTTACCTTGGTGTATAGTATCGCAGGCATTATCAAACTAAGTGCTCTATATATTGCAGTTCAATTATTGCATTCCAAATACACCTAATCCCATACCATCCCTTCTTTCTAGTCACCATAATTTTTCTCTTTCCTAATCGTGGATTGTATGTGCACATTCATTCTATATTTCTTCCATATGTCCATACAATCAATGTATTAATATGGTCACCTAGTCTTCATCTCCATCCAACTCATCTCATCACTTCATTTTCATCTTTAAAAATCTTTAGATTTGTTATTGTAAGCATCTTCTCATAATTTCATTTTCATCTTAAGTGTTTAGATATGTTATTCTAAGAATCTTATCATTATTGCATTTCTGTCTGAAGTGTTTATATTTGTTATTTGAAGCATCTTATCATCATTAAATTTTTATCTTAAGTGTTTAGATTTATTCTTCTAAGCATCTTATCATCATTTCATGCTTTCATCTTAAGTGTTTTATTTATTATTTTAAGCATCTTATCATCATTTCCTTTTCATCTTAAGTTTTTAGATTTTCTATTCTAAGCATCTTATCATCTTACATGTTTATTACATTTCATATCCACAACTTACATATGCATTCTTCACTAGATACATTCTAGATTCATTTTAAACCGTATACATATCTACATTAACATTCACCTACATATGTCATAAATCACATACACCAGTACAAGCATCATTATTAGTACATTGATATCATAATAATCATTAATAGAAGTCATTCTTGATCATAATATAGTTGATCTCCTTGACCTCATTGATATAGTCGATCTCCTTGACCTCCTTGATCTAGCTAATCTAGATGTCCCAACCCTCAGGTAATCTATATAGCTTTACAAAACATGTACATTCTTTTAACTTAAAAAACATGTGCATTTTTTTCTTAGTTTTGGGCTTACACTAGATTTAACTTACCAAAACCCTATGCAATTAACCCTAACACCTATACACTTAACCCTAAACTCTATACCTATAACCCTAAGCTCTATACCCATAACTCTAAACCCTAGATACCCTGTATAATCAATCCTAAATCATATCCCTCAACCCTAAACTATAGAGAAAGAGGTTAGATAGAGAGAGGTAGTTCTAGAGAGGTAGTTCGGGTTTGTGACATGGCTTAACTTTCTCTTGTGGATTCATTAACTTTGGTGGTTGTATCAGGCATTAATAGGTTGATCTTTTGGTGCAACAACAATCGTCTATGTAATAATTGGTATCAGAGCCTGGGTCATGGGTTCAAACCCCTCGCTTGTGCTAGGGGGATTTGCAAGGTGTGTGCCCTTGGTATCCTTCTATTGTGTAGTGTAGCGCTCGGGTTTGTGACATGGCTTAACCACCGCTTATGGATTCATTAACTCTAGTGGTTGTATCAGGAATTAACAAGTTGATCTTTTGGTGCAACGACATCCATCTATGCAACAAAACCATCAATAACATGATTATTAGAGATATATAGAGAGAGTTAGAGATTGAGGTGGAGGGGGAAAGAGTTGGATAGTTAGATCCAAGAACATGATGCTTTTAGTGTAGGCCAAAACATGCTCGCCTTTGTCATAATGCCAATATATTATACAATGAGTTCTATAAGGCTAACTATAAAATATAGTTAGTAGATCAAAATCTAGATATATATTGTGTTTATCTATTCATTATACAAAAAACTATCTATGATTATTACCGAAGGTCATCCTTATGGTTTACTAAAGGGAACCCACTTAAGAGGATTAATTTACTCCAAACAGTCTTACTACAAAAGGGGTATTAATATTATTTTTACATAAGTGGACAAATTAACTATAAAATAGAACTAACAATCTTAAAATCCTCCTATTGCAAAAATGAAAGCTAATTAAATGCACGCTTATATAATTCTTATAATAACTGATTACTATCTTGTTTGATTTGTGACTTAATATTTAGCATATATATTATTTAAGTGAGAAAATAACAATAGATTTTATATAATAATAGTGGTACTTAAATGTGAAATTGATGTTATGTTGATCTTGCATACATAAATACATAGTTTCCCAAAGACTATACTAATTTCCTCTAAAATAAGATAGTGATTTTAGTTTTATCCCTTCTTCAATGATTTTATTTTCTTCGCATGATTCATGAACCAAAATTTATTTATTTTTCTTTATCTGTTTACCTGTAATTTTATAAAATACATACGCTTTTTGGCTTGCACAAAACGCGTACATGTTTTGGCTTATACTTAGGTTTGGATGGCAATCCTTAGGCTTGGATGATTCATTTGCCTCATTTTCGCATGATTTTCTCCTCCATTCTCATTTTTCAACTTGCTCATCATTAGTTTTACACATTATAAACTAAATATTACTAATATTACCACCATAATTTCACACATCTTCTAAGCTTTTTAACCATACAATTTTTTTAGATTTGAACTACATTAACATATTTATTTTTTATTTCTTTCACTAATGTTTCCATAGTTATCAAAGACATGTGTATTGAATTTTTTTAATAAATTTTGACCTACTTGTCCAAATTTGAAAAAAAATATATAATATTGGTCTACACTTCATTCTTTAGACATTGGAAAAAATTGCATTTTCAATTATTTTGGTGCAAGTTATGTGACGCGTATGCTTGGTGATGCAATTTTTAGGATGCATCCACTTTGAAAAGTCAAAAAAAATACTCAATAAAAAATTACAAAAACATATGTACAACTTCTAGTACTCACTCTTAACTATATTTCTACCAATGGGTTTTTTGAAAATGCTAGATGTAACTAAAAAAATTGAGGGGTGCACACCTAACACTATGTTATGTTTTTTTAAAAAAAATAGGAACACTTTTGTGTATGCAAAGCATCTGATCCTCTTAATCTTGTCTATTTTTGAAAAACTTTATTAGTTTAGAAACTAGATTCAAAGTACTAAAATTATTGTTCTGTTGGTATCTTCAAATTTTGAGTGCATGAATCTCAAATTACTCCTCCAAGTTCAGGTTTAGTTGATCTCAAAATGAAATTGGCCACTTTTTACTCCCTTTTTTGCACCATCTTAGTGCACTTACCCAAAGAGAGAAGTAGAGAGGTAAGGAGGAAAGGTGGAGAGATTGAGAGAGGGAGGGAGGGAGGGAGGGAGAGAGAAAGAGGTATAGAGGGATAGGAAGGTAGAGAGAAATAAAGATAAATAGAGAGGGAAGGAGAGATGGAGGGAGAGGTAGGGATGGAGAGAGAGAGAGAAGGGATGGAGAGAGAGAGAGATGAGAGAGAGATCAATAGAGGGAGAGGTAGGTACAAAGAGAGAAGGGGGATATAGAGATAAGTAGAGAGGGAGGGAGAGGTAGGGAGGTAGGGAGAGAGAGAGAGAGGAGGGATGGAGGGATAGATAGGGAGATAGAGGTGAGTTATAGAGAAAGATATTAGAGAGAGGGGGGATGGGGAGGTAGGAAGAAGTGAGAGAGAGAGAGAGAGAGATGTGATAGAGAGAAGAAGAGAGGTAAGGAGGAAGGTGGATAGATTATAAGAGAGGGAAGGAGTGAGGGAAAGGGAGAAAGAGGTGTGGAGGGATAGATTCGATAGAGAGAAGTAGAGAGTGAATGTGGATGGAAGGAAGAGAGAGAGAGGGGGGGAGATAGAGAAAATTAGAGAGGGAAGGATGGAGGGAGGGAGAGAGAGAGAGAGGTGAGATAGAGAGAACTATAGAGGAAAGGGAGAGAGAGAGGGGGGAGGGAGGGAGATAGAGATTAGAGAGGGAAGGAGAGAGAGAGAGAAGTAGAGAGGTAATTCTTGAGCTAAAGGGGGGGAGTTACATAAAGGGATGGATATAGTGAGAGAGAGGTTTGGAGCATAAGCGATGAATAATGAGTGAGATAAAGAGAGAGAAAGTTGATACAACTTTCTAATGACTAAAATTTGACCTCCTAATTACTAAAATTTGACATGTTGATTGCTAAAATTTGACTAATTCTAAAAAATTATAAAATCTTCAAAAACTAAATTTTGCATTATAACTACAAGAGATCTAAAACCACTCTCAAACATCCTGAAACTATATACATGAAATATAACTTAAATTATAATAAATTAAATGTTCATATGTAAATGTTTATGTCATGTATATAGTTTCATTGGCAAAGAAATACAAAGACAAAGAAAAAGAAAAAAAAGGTGTACAACAAAATGCATTCTAAAAAGTCACCATTCACATTTGATGAGCACAAAATTTGGCACTTGCCAAATGGGTTACATTGGGGAATACCAACCCTTTGGGTTGGATGACCATTCATGCCAAAGACGTGATATTTTGAAAGGGTGATGAAATTTCATAGATTTTTGGTTGTGCTCTATTTAAGGTTGTACATGTTTCAATACAAATTTAGAAAAATTATACCATGATGAAATTAAGTTCTCTCTTAGTTATCTAACAATTATTTTTTTTACATTTTGATTATGTTAATATTTTCATCTTTAACTTCTTTTGTTAGTGTCTCTGTTTTTGGCAAAAGCCAACATGAGATATTTTGGGTATAATTTTGTACTCATTCATCAAATTTTGAAACAAATTATATTTTTAGAAACTAGATTCCATTTTACACGTATTGAAAAAATGATTTTCAATTAGTTTTAAAAAAATAGAGGCCCGAACACGCTCGAATTTCTACTTTTCAAAATGTTTCCACTTCAAAAATTAGTTTTGAAATTCTAAATAAAAGTTAACATTTTAGAGGGAGCACAATAGACGCTATGCTATTTTTTTAATAAAAATAGGACCACTTTATGTGCTCCCCCTTTTTCATAACCATAATTTTCACTATTTTCAAAAAAAAATATAGATTAGAAAGTAGATTCAAAGCACTACAACTCTTGTTCTTGTTGCATCTTCAAATTTTGAGTGTAACTATCTTCATTTTCTCGTTGAACATCAAACTTTGTTGATTTTAAAAAAATGTGGCATCTTAAGAGCCATTTTTGTGTCTCAACTTTTTGCACTTACCCGTAATTATTGTTTATATTTTTTTATTTTTACTAAAATTAGATTATAGACACTAAAATATAAGGTTTGTTATCTTCTCAAAAAAACCAATTTTTTTAAATAAAAATGATGCACTAAAGCAAAGATTCCATAACAAATGATATAATTTTTCTATTTTAGATAAAAATTTAAGGAAAAAAATTGCATCCTATTAAAAATTTTAATTTTAATACACACAACTCTCAAAATTTATTTAAAATAAATTTATATTTATTGAAATGGGAAAAAAATATTCCATGCACTTGTTGGAATTTTTGCCTCAATCTCATAGGCTGGAACCTTTGGAAGAGCAAAGTCGGTGTGACATTTCTTTGGTCTGGCCGACTGGCAGTTTGGGAACCTTGTGAAATATTATGGTCATTATGACCTTGTAGAAGTCTTGTCGAACGTGTTCACTATGGAGTCTATTGTTGTGACATAAGGCAGTCATTCTAATCTCTCACCGCGTGGAGATCTCTGGCCGACAGACCATTCAATCGGGCATCGGGAAGACTCATAGCGACCGGGGGCTTCAGAGTGACTTCAACACTCAGGAAGAAGTCCTAGCGACATTGGAAGGTCTTGCCGACAGGGATACGCATTGAAGTCATCAGGATAACCTATGGCGGCTCGGTGAGAAGTCTTACCGAAAGTAACATGTCTCGGCGACAATGTTAGAGCTTTCGGGGAAACCCTTGGGTGATCAGTAAGAAGTCTTACCGATAGTGATATGTCTCACCAACTCATAGTAACTTTAGGATCTCGGTGAGAAGTCTCGACGATGAAGGATTGTCTTGGCGACAATGAAACACTCTTGAAGACATCGGGGAGACCCCTGACCAAAAGGCTTGTTTCGATATGATGTCTCATCGAATATCGGAAGTCTCGCCGATAGCATGTGGGGTCATCGATTCGGTGTGACTCTTGGCGAATAGTTGTTTCGGGATAACATGGAAGCCTCGGTAAGAAGTCTTGCTGAAAGCAGATTCTCTCACCAACAGTGGAACACATCGATATGACTTAAAGGCTTCAGTATGAAGTCTTGACGAAAGCGGTAAGTCCGGCCGACAAGATATACTTGAGGTGACTTATAACTTGTGGGGTGATGTCTTGGCGAAAGGTGTTTGTCTTGCCGATGGTAATCTTGTTGTCGGTATGACTCTTTGGACTTTGGTATGACCTCTCGCCGATTAGCGATGGTTTGGCCAATGCTTCTTGGATGTCGGCATGACTCTTGGCGATTGTTCACAAATCGGTATAACATGAAGCTCATTGTGACGTCTTGGCAAAAGATGATAGTCTTGTCGATAGATGGATGCCAATAGGAATACAATGGGTTTCGGCATGACTTGAAGACTTGATGTGATCTCCTGGCGATAGCGATAGTCTCACTGATGTGCATGCTAAGGTCGATGTAACTTGTAAGCTCAGTGGAACCTCTTGCCGATGGAGATGACTCTTGGTGACAACGTGTAATCAAGACTTGTGGCATCGGGGAGACACTTCTAGTGTCTCACCAACATGTGACACAAGTTGATTGTTGACTGAGTGAAGATTGTCTAATGTGGTGCGATGTGGAAAAATTAGAGAAAGTAGAATGTGAATTATTTATGAGCTGGATGATTCAACAGTTGTGATCCGACAGTTGGAAACAAACTATTTCATAGAGCCAAAGCTGAAGAGAAGGAAATAGAGCGAATAGATGTGAAGGTAGTGTGGCTAGCTGGAAGGCCGAAGCCATGAGGCCGAAACAGAGGAAGTGAGAGGTAGGGTTATGTTGCCAATTTCTCTCTCGATCAAGGATTGAATGACATGGTTGATCTCTTGTGTTGATCAATATTGTATACTATGTGAGGGTATTACAACAGTACAAAAATTATTTTTTTTGAGAGGTTGATCAAGAAATGTACAAAGGGAGAGTTGATTACATGGTTAAGAAAAACTTGTGATCATGTGGAATTGTTGTTAAGCTATTGTCTAGACACTAGACTTTTGGGGTGTTGCCGGATGAGATAGTTACAGGTTTGCATGCATGCTTGGTGCATGGTTTTGAGGAGGTATGACTCTTTCTCTTCATGGGAGTGTTGGTAAGTGTTTTGTCACTCAGCATTCTTGTGGTAATTCTTGTGGGTTCCTTGATTATGGTGCTCCTTGTGGACATGATTGGCAAATCAGATTTGGTGTGATCTGGGGTTTGAGTTATGTTGTCTATGTAGTTATTCTCTTTGATATCTCAGTGTTACAGTTTTCAATGTGCTAACAGTTTTGCATGTTCGATGTTTGTGATCTACGAGTTATGTGGTTGATGGATTAGCAACCCATTGGCTGCAGTGAGATAACTTGGATGTGGACTGTCTTTATCCACGAGGCTGATTCATTGATGGTTCAAATTTTTTAGTTGGCCTTGTTTTTGGTCACTTGTGCATTGGTGTGATTGTTTTAAGATGAGAGGATGGATATTCTTGAGTACCTAAATAGTCAGTTATGGGAACCTGTAGCAAGTGGTCATGATGCTTGGAGAGCTCGAGTGTCACGTTTCAGTGGGAGCTCTAGCAGTGACTGTGGATTCATCAAATGGTGGTGAATGGTCTTCTTTAGTATTGCAGAAGGGTTCTTTTTCTTTTGCATGGACATTATTTGAAGATGTGCAACATCTTGGAACCATGGAGGATGCTTGGAGTCATTGGCTAAGGTGTTGGTGGTGCTTGACAGGTGATGTTGTTCTTAAGTCTATTTGCTTTATGTCATGGTATACTCTTGTTTGTGCACTAGAGTTTTGGCATTGTGAATTGTACTTGAGACAATAGTGAGGTCACTTGAAGCATGGTATCTCCTATGGGGATGTGTAGATCATGGTGTCATGATAAGTTCCTGATTCAGATGATTGGAGCTTTGACAGTGATCTGGTAATTCTTTGTGTATTGAGTGCCTTAATTACTTGCTTGATACTTCATGATAGTGCAGTAATGCAGTTGAAGTTTAGCATGAGATGATCAGTTGCTAGTACTCATGGATACATGAAGAATAAGGTGAGGTTGTACTTCTCTTATGAGAGATGTGTTGCTGCTTGTTACTCTTGTTAAAGCTTTTTTTAGTAGAAAGTCCAAGAAGCCTACACCTTGGTTGAACATGAGTTCAATAAGAGATCTATGAGGATATTTCTCTTGGATTAGTCATGATGACTTGTTTATCTTGAAGGAGTATTCGTGTTCCCACTCTTGGTCTACTCGGCAGTTTATCTAAGAGGTATCTGGCTCATTATATCTTTCAGATTTATTTTATGTTCACTTTCATGATATGGATCTTGAATTAGTTTAACTTTTGGTTCTGAAGGATTCATAGTGGAAGTTGTACAGTTTTTTTTTATCTCCTTGAGCTTTAGTGTTATGTCATTTACTGATGAGAATTGGTAGGAGATGATGTATGGGCTGATTTCCTGAAATGGGAAATGATTTAGCTTGATCTTCTTTAAGAAGCTTACATCCATATTGATTACATGATATTAGAAGTTGGTTTGATCTTGGTGATTGAAAGGATGGATGTTGTTAAGGCTTTCTTTTGGGATGTGAAGAAGATCATTCTTGACATAGCTGGCTATTAGAAGTGTATGTAGGAGGATGTTCTACAGAAGATGATGTGCAGTGTTTCTCTCTGTGGCCGTGAAGGTTTGTGGTGAGAGAAATGTTTCTTGTGGCAGGTTGTTGTAGGTTGTACATATCATTGTGGATTTTTCTTTGGTACTACAGGGTTACATTTTCTTTGTGCTGGTATTGGTAGGCTTGTGATGCCTTCTGATCTTTCAGATCTGAATTTCTCAGGCAGTGGGAGTTCTTGTATATGTCTTGCCTTCTTCGACTGGTTGACACTGGAACTTGTATTTGTTGTTAATGGATTGGCAGAAGTTTACTAAAGGTGATGCCTGTGAGGTATGTGAGATTTCATAGTATAGCACAAGCTGTGGGTGCTATTTTCAGTCACGTGGGTTTATCATTTGGATGGAAGTAGTTAGTCTGATTGTTGTTCTAACTGGTGTTGTTTATCTTGTTTCTGGAGAATGACTTCACTGTTGTGTTCTATTTGAAGCTTTGAAGTTGATATTGCTTCTGTATAGCATTTGAGCATAGTGAAGTGGTAGCTGTATCTTGTTGGTGATATCACTGGGATCTTTTGCTTGTGTTCGTTGGAATGGTGCTTATACACCTTGGCTTTGTATCTTTCTTCCACACATGGAAGATGACAGGATTGTTGCTTCAATGGTGGACATCATGGATGTTGGAGCACAATTTTTGATGGAGAATGAGAGCATGTTGAGATCTATGTGGCTTCTTGGAAGGCTGGGATCGGTTTTTTTGTTGGATAGTGAGTTGCAGTTGGATGCCTGGTCTTTGTTGTAGATTGTCTAATGGACTGAAATCTGTGGAATCATGTTGATTGGGTGTCTTGAGTATTGCAAGGTTTGAACTGGTGGAGTTAGTGTGGTCCTAGTTTTTGGTTGCTTTGAAGGTGCCTTTGTGATCTTCATCATGTGGGAGATTGTTGGAATTGTTGCCTCAATCTCACAGGCTGGAACCTCTGGAAGAGCAAAGTCAGTGTGACATTTCTTTGGTTTGGCCGACTGGCAGTTTGGGAACCTTGTGAAATATTTTGGTCATTGTGACCTTGCAGAAGTCTTCCCAAATGTGTTCACTGTGGATTCTATCACTGTGACATAAGGTAGTCGTTGTAACCTCTCACCGCGTGGAGATCTCTAGCCGACAGGCCATTCAATCGGGCGGCAGGAAGACTCATAGTGACTGAGGGCTTCGGAGTGACTTCAACACTCGGGAAGAAGTCCCAGAGACATTGGAAGGTCTTGCCGATAGGGATACACATTGAATTCATTGAGATAACCTATGGCGGCTTGGTGAGAAGTCTTACCGAAAGTAACATGTATTGGCGACAGTGTTGGAGCTTTCGGGGAAACCCTTGGGTGATCGGTAAGAAGTTTTATTGATAGTGATATGTCTCACCAACTCAGAGTAACTTGAGGATCTTGGTGAGAAGTCTCAGTGATGAAGGATTGTCTTGGTGACAATAAAACACTCTTGAAGACATTGGGGAGACCCCTGACTGAAAGGCTTGTTTCGATATGATGTCTCATCGAATATCGGAAGTCTCGCCGATAACATGTGGGGTCATCGGTTCGGTATGACTCTTGGCGAACAGTTGTTTCGGGATAACATGGAAGCCTCAGTAAGAAGTCTTGCTGAAAGCATATTCTCTCACCAACAGTGGAACACATCGATATGACTTAAAGGCTTCGGTATGAAGTCTTGACGAAAGCGGTAAGTCTGGCCGACAAGATAGACTCGGGGTGAGTTAGAACTTGTGGGGTGATGTCTTGGCCAAAGGTGTTTGTCTTGCCGATGGGAATCCTATTGTTGGTATGACTCTTTGGACTTCGGTATGACCTCTCGCCGATTAGCGATGGTCTGGTCGATGCTTCTTGGATGTTGGCATGACTCTTGGCGATTGTTCGCAGATCGGTATAACATGAAGCTCATTGTGACGTCTTAGCAAAAGACAATAGTATTGCCGATAGATGGATGCCAATAGGAATACAATGGGTTTCGGCATGACTTGAAGACTTGATGTGATCTCCTGGTGATAGCGATAGTCTCACCGATGTGCATGCTAAGGTCAATGTAACCTGTAAGCTCGGTGGAACCTCTTGCCGATGGAGATGACTCTTGGCGACAACGTGTAATCGGGACTTGTGGCATCAAGGAGACACTTCTAGTGTCTCACCGACATGCGACACAAATTGATTGTTGTTGACCGAGTGAAGATTGTCTGACATGGTGCGATGTGGACAAATCAGAGAAAGCAAAATGTGAATCGTTTATGAGTTGGATGATTCGATAGTTGTGATCCGATAGTTGGAAACAAATTGTTTCATAGAGCCGAAGCCGAAGAGAAGGAAACAAAGCGAATAGATGTGAACGTAGTGTGGCTGGCTGGAAGGCCGAAGCCATGAGGCCGAAACAGAGGAAGTGAGAGGCAGGGTTATGTTGCTAATTTCTCTCCTAATCAAGGATTGAATGCCATGGTTGATCTCTTGTGTTGATCAGTACTGTATACTGCGTGATGGTATTACAATAGTATGAAGATTTTTTTGTTTGAGAGGTTGATCAAGAAATGTACAGAGGGAGAGTTGATTACCAGATAGTATCCAGAATGAACAAGATGTAAACTCTGAAAAGGCTAAGAGCCTGAATTTGTATTGTATGTTGGTTCATGTAGTTAATGCTTGTTGTTGAATTTACATGTGTTTCTCTCAAATGGATCAATGTGGGAAATAAACTATGTTTTTTTCCACATTTAGACATATTTGTACGTTTCTTTGAGGCAACCTAATTGAAAATGAAAGTTACCGAAGGCACTACTACATGGATTTTTCACTAGATGCGCTCCTAAATTTCCTTACAGCACTAATGTTTTAAGTTTTGATTAAGTTAAACATAGGAAAAGGGCTCGAAACCAATACAAAATGGTCATAGAGATAAGCAGGATGAATCTCACCAGCAATGAGACTAAAAAAAATAGCAAACAAAGCAAGCTCCCAAGAAGAGATACAAGAACCAACTACAAAGAATAGAACAAAAAATACTAACAATGATTTTGATTGGCACATGGAACTGGAAAGAAGCGATAAACAAGGGTCCTGACCCTATACAAAATTTACCAAAATGCTAGAAGAAATGGACCCAATAGGCCACAAACAATAGGAACGATACTAACAAGAGAATGAGGAATAGTTGCAGCCTAGCTACCAAGTAAGACTAAAAACAAAAGAGAGGGTGGGGACCACCAAATTCCCACTTAGGTAATCCCAAGTCAAGAACAAGTTCACCCTTCACCCATAACTCAAGTATGAGTTTGGAAAGAGGAAGAAGAAAGACTTTTCCTGTTATGAACAACAATCCAAGGAATATTATCATCCAAATTATCATTACAAGGGGAGGTAAGAGGATAAACCCTCACAAAGATCCTATCAACACATGAAGATGGAGCAATAGGATGATGAGGTGAAAATCATTCATCCACCTCATGAGAAATCTAAAGCTAAGAAAAACCTATAGGTGAATCAGGTTGCAAACACAAAGTAGGGGGAATCCCCAATAAGGTACATAGGGCATGATAAGGCCACACCAAAAGCTAGAAGCTCACCATTATCCTAAGAAGAGTCATCAAGCAAAAAATCAAGAGTACAGATAATCAAGAGATCACCATTATCATTCTTCCACCAAGAAGCAGTGCTTTTACAAATTGGGAAAAAGTAGAGTGCCCCATATAGGAATTAGAATCATCAACATTAAAGAAGCGACCAATAGAGTTTTCAATGGACTCATAACAAGAATCCTCCCAAAGTTGGAGGGGGAGATTTAGAAGTCTAACCCACTATCGATGCACATTGAGTGGTTTGATAAGGAGGATAAAGGAAGTTGTCCAAGGTTTTATTAGGAGAGAGCACTCTCCTCAAGCCCATAGCTTACCCAACACCAATTTTTTATCCTCAAAAGAAGCAAAGGAAGCAATGAAAAACCTTTAGCACAGGGGAAGAGCTCAATCTTACCACCCACAAGAATCCAACACCTAGTTGTGAAGATCCAAAAGAGAAGGCAAAAGATTGGTGAATATGCAC
>VDFB02138332.1:24135-101958 GCA_007258455.2 Sequoia sempervirens
AGTTTGTTTTATATTTTTTGAATATATTATGGAACAAGATGAAGAGAGATTTAGAATTCAATTCAACATATCGGCCACAAATGGATGGCCAAAATGAGTTTATGAGTAGGAGCTTAGGTACTGTGTTGAGATGCTTGGATATCTAGAAAATATGGGTAATTGGGACCACGTAGAAAAAATTGCATAGAATAATTTAATAAATAGGAATACATGGGAAAAATCATTTCTAATTGCATATGGCAATAGTCCAAGGAGTAGAACAATTTTCAAAACACATGTAGGAATTCCATGTAGAAATAAGAATTCATCTTTCTAGAGAGAAAATGAATGATTGATATAAGGATTTTGAGGTTTCAAATGTACTAATGGTATAGCTTAGGAAAGAATGAGCTTCAACTAGAACATATAACAACTTGAATATGAAGAAGCTTTTTTCACATAATTATGAGGAAACTTGATTCAACAAATACGTATGAAATGAAATTTTCAAAAGATCTAAGGATATTGACAATATTTAACATTGTAAATCTATGTTAATATCATGAAGGTGATACAAGAGATAATACCATAGAAGTAAAATGATAAAATTAGTTACTGCAACAATAAAAAGAAGACATTGAAGATATTTTGGATATTATCATTGGAAGATGTACTAGAAATAGATAGTATGAGGAGTGTTTGGTGAAGTGAAAATGAAGTCCTAAAGAAATTTAACCTAGAGTTCAAAGGCTAAGTTAGACCACCTGGAATTTTCTCTAGCTAATAGAAAGTAAAAAACCGTAAGTGTTTAATGAAAGAGCATTCTCTAGTGTAAGATAAATATTGCATCACCCATAACTATTTTATATTGCTTGTTTATTTTCATTTTTAAATTTTTCATTTAATTCTACTTAGTCATTTACTAAATATCCTAACACATTTCATTTTAGTTTCTTATTGGACCTTGTGCTAGGAAATACGTATTGTACTATGATCCTTCAATGTCATATTCATATTTTAGAAGTTTCTTATCATCGCAATAGCATCAATTTTCCTCTAAAATTTATCAGGATTGACAAGTTTATACCCATTTTATGGATTGTGACAAATTTCTATAATTTATGCCAACAAAATAACACATAGAAAGATACATGGAACTCAAGAGTTCTTATGGTGTGCATCACACAAATATCCTTCAACACCACATTTTATTTAGGAGATTCCACCATACATCTATCAACTACATGGTGTATGACCTACATTGATCTTCACACCACCTTGTGGTTAAGTTGTATTACCTCTAATATTGAGTAGATATGTATACACTCATTAAGATCATTAGAAAGGAATCAATAAAGTAGGATGAAGTTAGGAATTGGATATATTGCAATATCATTTGTATTTCATGATTTTATAGTTGTAATCAAACAATTGAGTCCTAGGACGTTGGAATCCCATTTTAGTAGATTGAGAATTTATTCATGATTGAGAATTTATGAAAAAACAATTTATTATTTTATTATTTCATTGAACTTCCGCTATTTAATTATGAGTTATTTTATTTTATTGCATGGTTGGAAAATCATTTAATGGATCCTTTATCGATGACCACACAAGAAAAATGTGGATAACAATATAAAAGGAGAAACCCATAGAATGTTATCTCTCTCTCCCTCTCTCTTAATTGTTCTAATTTTCTAGGCGATCCAAGATGCAAGATAAAATTATAATTAGTTTCAAGAAACAATAAACTTGATGTCCTAGATCTTTTAAAATTTCAATTAACTATTGATATTTTTTACTTTGATATGATGTTGATGTTGACAAAAGAACTTCCTAGGAGTTGGAATTGGAAGAAATCTCCCTCTATATATTGAGATATCTCTCCCTCTCCCCATAATCTCTCTCCCTCTTTATATATCTCTCTCTTTCTCTATTGCTATCTCCCTATTTCCCCCCACTCCATCTCTCTAAATATCTCCCTCTCCTTCCATCTCTATCTCACCCCTCACTATCTCTACCTCTATCTCTTTCTCTTCCCGTATATCTCTATATCTATCTCTTTCTCTCTCTCTCTCTCCATATCTATTTGTATATATCTACATCTCTTTGTGTCTCTATCTCTCTCCCTCTCCTCCTCTCTAAATATTCTTATATCTCTATCAACCTATCTCACCATCTATATCTCTTTCTATCTCTCTCTCTCACTCTTCCTCTATATCTCTCTATTTCTTCCTCTCTATCTCCCTTTCTATATTCCTACCCCCTCTCTATCTATATATTCCTTTATATCTCTACCTCTACCTATAACTCTCTATCTATTCCTCTCCCTCTCTCCCTCTCTCCCTTTATCTTTAAATCTACATCTATTTTCCTCTCTCTCTCTCTCCCCTATCTCAATCTCTTCATATTTTTCCTTCTATCTCTCCCTCTCTTTATCTCTTTATCCTTATCTCTCCATATCTTTACCCCTATATCTCTCTTTCTCTCTAGCTCTCTCTATATATTAGTTTATATCTCTACATTTATATATCTCTTCATCTCTCATTATCTCCCTCCCTATCACCCTCTATATATTTATTTATTCCATATCTCTCTATCCCTCTCTCCTCTTTCTCTATTTATCTCACCCTCCCTCTCCCTCTCTCCATCTCCATATTTATCTCTATCTTCCTCTCTATCTATATCTCCTTTGCTTTCTCCTCTGTCTTCCCTCTCTATCTCTTCTTTTCCTGTCTATGTCTCCTATTGTGGGTATGATATTGTTATTAGGAGTCCGATAATAAATAAGAGGATATTGATAATGAAACAATTTAAGAGGTTTTCTTCATGTTGGATCAGGTCAGGATTTTCAGCGAGGTGGAGAATAAAGAGGTCGAGGTCAGGATCCGTCCGGAAATAAAGATCGAAAAAGCGATGGATTGGATAGAGGGGGTGGTTGAGATGGGAGGTGTTGGCAATGGGAACGCTTAATGGAATCTATGGGGGGCTTTCTATGCCCCCCACCATTTTTGTCACCAAGGGGTATAGTGGAGGTGACAACATATTTTGGGACCCCCTTGGTAGGGATTTGAGGGCAATGCCCCCAAAGAGATTTTTATAAATCAATGATCTATTACTAATACAATAATTCAAGTTACAATATAAGTGGAAAAGAGATAGAAAAATATGCCCGCCAATCCATATCACCAGGTTTAACTAAGGAGAACAAAAGGCATAGTGTACTACACCATCAAAAATATTACAATGCAACAAATATGACAAAATGTTGTATAGAGTCTCCATAGATTTTTATAATTTTGTATATAAAGATCTCCAGTTAAATACCAAACCAAATAGTAGTTAACCCTTCTTAGATACATCATTATTATCATCAAGAACTATCTTTTCATCAACAAGTACTTCCATATCATCAACGGGTACTTCATTTTTATTAACAAGTACAATTGTATTCATGTTGTTTCTTTCCTTAAAAGAGTCAATACTCTTAAAGGTACCAAGAGGAATATAAATTTAATCTCTATTGTTGCCACTAATGAGGTTCTAACTCATTATTTCTAGGTCCCTAATTGCAATATCTCTTTAAGCTCATACTGGTGTTGCTTAGAACATTGGTCTTGAAAATCTATGTACTCTTTCTAAAAAAATTCATCTATCTTCCTCAGGCCATGAAGTTAAAATTTAGCATACTTTGTGTCTAATATGGAAATAAATGTGGAACCTTCATGTTCACAATTTTCATACACCTTTCGATGGGGATCTCCAGAGTCATGGTAATATATAATGTTCCACTTCTTAGTAGAGAACCCCTAAAGCATAGCAAGGGGCTTATTATTACAATAAATATTCCACCAAAGGATCCTTAAGCTAAATAACTCATTATCTTCTTTTTAATAGCATCTTTACCCATAATAAAGCTACTAACTGACTCCTAGGCTTTATAGATACTATAAAATATAGAAAATCTAAAAGGTTTAACAATATTTCCCAAATATGATATCATGAGGATGACTTTTTTTAGAAATCTAGCTCTTTTAGGTATAGCCTCTTGAATATTTCTCTTGATCAAAAAATTTCAAGGCTCATTTCCATCTAAGGATTTGAGGATCTATTTTGTAGGTAGTTCTACATTTTACATTCTCAAGTATTTTAAACCAATACCACCTTAGCTTTAAAGAGATTTTTTTTAATTTTATCTTGTAAAATAGTAAAATGGTTATGTATCATGAGAGTTTTTTGTAACTAAGCGAAGAGATAGAGAGGAAGAGAGAGAGAGAGAGAGAGAGAGAGAGAGAGGGTGAGAGATAGAGAGATATAGGTAGAGAAAGGAAGAGAGATAGATAGAGGAGGGAGAAAGTGAGAGGGAGACTCTATTTATTTTTTAATGATAGACATAACATAAACACATTATAATGTGCTTATGTTATAGTGTGCTCGTATTTTAGCATGCTTG
Organism: Sequoia sempervirens; assembly: GCA_007258455.2. Lineage (NCBI taxonomy): Eukaryota > Viridiplantae > Streptophyta > Pinopsida > Cupressales > Cupressaceae > Sequoia > Sequoia sempervirens. Next base: position 28,568 of record VDFB02138332.1, read on the forward strand.
ATTTATGGTTCGATACTGATCGAGCCTAAGCTTAGTCACTACCAAGCCATAATGTGAGTGAATTATAACATGCTCGTGTTATGCCTTAGATAGACCAAAAAATGGTTCTGGTCACTTTTTGGTGCCACGTCTTTCTACACTTAGCCACCTATAAAAATACTACTTAATCCTCCTTTATGTGATTTCCTTCTTTATTTCATGTAATAAAGATCATAAAGTTATCTTTCTACATAATCTCCCACTCAAAAGATGATTAACCCTCTACCCAAAAACTAGAACCAAATGTGATCATGCTTTGATGCCACTTGTAAGGAAGTAAGATATATACAAATAGCTTACTAAATAGAGTTGACCATCACTCAGAAATTTCAATAGGAACAAATAGATGTTGTTCCAACACTAAGGGAATCTTAGGAGTAAAATAAATGGACAAGGAAGCAACTAAGTCGAGAAAAATAGTTTAGAAAGTGACCAATAGCATCAATCAATAGCCTCAAAAGAAAAGTTGCACCAAAATTGAAAGGGTGGATCTAAGGAAATCTAACCCAAACCAACATAATTATAGTAGACTATGCTAGATGATTGAACAAAGGAATCCAAGGCCAAACTGATGGAGAATGGTTTCACTGCATCCAAACTCTTTCATCCAAAATAGCAACCATGTCTTTAAAAGAACTGAAAGCCATCATGAAGAACCCACTAGCATGGGGATAAATCTCAACCTGAGCCTCTAAAATAGGAAACCAATGTTATGAAATCCCACAATGCAAGTTAGGAAGGGAAGGCTAGGAGTCTACATCTACATACCAAACCTTAATTAAAGAAAAACATCGTTATCCACCACATCCTACCCAAGAACTACTATAGGAGTGGACAAAGCACAAGGGAGAGGCAGATTTTGGCTTAAACAACACACTCTAAACTTTGACTTTATTAGGGAGCTCATATGAAATCACTCTACTTCTCCAACAAGGCCCACATATTAGTGTGCTTTCAAATGAGCCACCTAAGCAAGTTAAATCTTAGAGTGTGTTGTTTAAGCTTGCTCAAGTGGAAGCAACCTAATCCAAGAAGGAGGATGAGCAATAACCAAGGAAGGATTAAGCTCATAGCTATAGCATATGAAGAAGGTGAAGGGGCGTGTAGGTCACCAATAGATACATTGCCAAGAATGGACCCACCATGTAGAGCATACATAGGCAAAAAAGTAACCTATTTTGCCTGATGCACCAAATCCACCACTAGAACATAGATCATGGAGACACCAAAGTGGAAACCAACCATAGTACCAAGGGTTATAGGGAGTGGCGGAAAGAGAATGCCAGCGAAAAGATCATTTGAGAATCAAGTGGAAATGAATCATTTAAGATTTCAAAACATAATGAGTAGAGCCATTAGAATTCTATGTTAAATATTTAATAGTAATTTTATATCATAAAATTGTAAATAATAGATTTTTAATATAATATTTTTTTAAAAATGAATAAATATCTTGCATAAAAAAAAACATTACATATATTTAAAAAATAAGATAAAAGATGTGGCTCCACAAAATTAAACTTACAACAAAACCTCAAGAACTATACCACTAATTAATTAATTAATAATAATTTCACTGAAAAATTATGTTATTTTAATTAGGAAAAGTCAGAATGCAACCATGGAAATGACGTATTTTCATTTCATTATAAGGCTTCAGACGTTGTTATGATAATAGTATTACAGTAATTAAGGTCGCTGTCACTTTTTATAATCTATCTAGGGTGATTAAAACCATAGGGATTAGTGGTACGTGTTTTATAAATAAATTAAATTCCTAGGAAAACACAGAAATATTTAATCGCTCATAAATTTTCCTATTTGATCATTCATTTTTTTGGAATATTAATATTCCTGACAATTTCCTACAGCGAGTTACTCCAATTTTTAAAACAGAAGACCGTGGGCTTTCCAAATCTTTGAACGTTATTTTTTTTTGTTTTTTTAAACTACATTGTTTTGGCATTTGCTTTGCCAAACGTTATGAAAAAGACGAAGTAGAAATTGTAAAAGAGGAAGCTTTGGCAACCTTTCAAATCATGCACACAATATCTTGCGATCTTGTGTTGCGGTTTGACTGAATACATTTTTGACATTTCAGTTAATTTTCCTACAGTTTTTTCGTACTTCTCCGCTGGTGCCTGTTAGAGGACTGATGTTCCCCATATTCACCATAGCTGCTGCAAAATCACTAAAAAAGGTTATTGGATTCGTACTGTAAGTTGTAACCAAAGCATCCGCAGAACCTCCATTAAATAGTACTTGATCAGAATGAAGGAGTCCTTTTTGGCTTTTCAGATTTTTGTAATAACTATTGTCAAAGAAAGTGGGAGTGACAACGTCTAAAGGTGAGAGATTGTCATCGCCACTACTGCTTGGACATTTTGCCTGAACAGAGGTGGCAAATGCAGAATCGATATTGGTGTCATTGTAGACGCGAGATCTGAAGGTGGTGCATCTTGCTTGACCAATCGTATGAGCACCTGAAATACATGGGTACCATGAAAGTGCTTGCTTATCAACTTTGTCATGAACAATTTCAATTAAAACCTGAAAAAAATTATTCAAAACTTGCAAATACCTGAAAGAGCAATCATATCCTTAGCAGAAAGGCCTTGAGCTTGAAATGCAGAGATAAGTGTAGTTAAATCTGAAAAGGGAGAAGGTAGATTGGTGTTGGCACCACTTAAGCTTGCAGTAGTTGAGTCTCTTCTTCCTAACGGTACTGTCCATGATGGCCCTCCCGACTAGCAATCACAAGCACAAAGATAGCCCACAATAAGATTGGCCAAGGTCCTTAAAACAAAATTATAAATAACAATTATACAGGCCCTTTACATTCTAAAGAATAAGCTAAGGATATTTGTGAAAAGAAAAAGTGTATTAGTTAGCAAATAGAGATAAAGATAATAGTAGAGAAGGCGAGGAAGGGAAGAGTACTTACAAGTACAACTGAATCACGAGCAGCAATGGCTACAATATCAGCACAAGACACAATCCCACTGCAAACAGCTTCTAACCGACTTTTAATGGTGTCTATCACATCGTACCCTCTCACAGAATTGGCATTTGGTCCAGCGTTCTTTTCTCCAGTGAATGCCGACGTATCGTCCAACAGTATGGATCCATCACATCCCTTTCAAGAAAAAAATTCATGTTACTTGTAGATCTATTATAAGAACCAATATAGAAGTGAAATTCTAACATTATGGAGATTAAATTCTTACATTTACAAAACAATCATGAAAGTGAAGTCGGACCAATGATGCAACCATTCTTTTCTCCTTTGCCACAGCTTGAAGAACAGCAGTCTTAACTATAGGCAATGCAAGGGGACATGACTTGGCATAGAATGTTGGACTGAGTTGTCCATTGGAAGCTGTAAAACATAGAAAGATGACCAAGGGAGTAATACATGCAAAAAGACTAGTGGTCTTCATTGTTGATTTGCTTTGCTATGCAGGTCAACAATGCAGAGTGTAGTGTGGATAATGTAGGAAGAGATAAGATTCTTATAAGGACCGGGGAGGGACATCTTTCCTCAATTTTCTGCACAATGAAAGTGGCTGAGTATGCGGGGAAAAGGATTTTAATTTGTCGATCTTGACTTTGCTCAAAATATTGGTAGTCCTGCCAAAAGGGGCAGGTGGGCAATGGGCCCAAGCCACAAAGTGAACAAAATAAGAGTCTACGACCAAAGTATGAATTTAAGTTTTACCTATTGTGAAACTATGATCTTTTTATGGGATGTTAAAAGGTTGTGTAGTTATGTCTTTTTTTGGATTGATGTTGTATTGATGTATTAAGAATTCTACACTATAAATTTGGCATGTTTATAATTTTTTAAAAATTAAAATGGTAACATAATTCTGGGTGATAGAAAGTAGTGTGTAAAATATATAGGTTTTAAAAAATAAAAATGTGGTAACTGATAATTTTGAGTGATAAATTGTATTTTATATTTATTTTGAAAATATAATAGTTTTTTAATTGTTTATGTAAAGTAGGATTGGAATAAAAATTAGAATGGTGTCAGTTTGATTTTCATTTTCATTTAAGTGGATCAAGATCATGATTATAAGGATGATTTCATACCTATGAACATGATTTGGGTCAAACAACAAAGTTGATTTTTTTGTTAAATAGGATGTATTATGGATAATGACTGGAATAATGATCAGAATCAAATAGATAAATCAATTGATATACATAAAAATATAATATATCATAAACATAAAAATATGTACAACTAAAACTAAATACACAGAATCAACTATACATAAAAATACTCAATTTATAATTATATAAATGCATAAAAAATTATCTCAAATTAAATATAAAATTAAGTGGAAAATACACGATACTTCACCATTACAAGTCTATATCAATTTCTCATTTATAAAAACTAAAATAATAATTAATAAGCACAAACCAGTTGTTTGCCTTTACATCAATTTTTAGATTGACAAAAGTTGATTTTGATCTTATTTTTCCGTTATTGTCTGAATTAAGGCCTGTAGACGTTGAAACTTTGCTGTTAGTCACTATACTATACAATCACAATCATTATCCACTGTATATTATTATTTTTATTATTGTGGGAATTACATGTCAATCAAATCTGAAAATTTGGATCAAATACATCATATCAAAGGGGTGCTTGTTCAAACATAGTGACATTTCAATCAACATATAAAATAGTGACATTTTGGACAAAATTCTTATTGGATATGAAGAATACAAAGTTAATGGATTCTTTAAGATGATGCCTGTGAATACTATAAAATAGTTCAAAATAGATAAGAACGGCGGTGCCTACCAAAAGAAGTGCTGGTTGATGTATACTCTTTGGTAGATTTTATAGATATGCAGTTGATAACTACTTTAACATTATGCTACACAAATGTTTATTGAAGTCACTAAAATTCACAACTGAGTGCGCACAAAAGAAAGGACAATTACATTCGGTTTTTTTGTGCCAACCTTTACTGACCAAGCAATCTCAATTTGAAGTTTTTTTTTTAATTTTAAAACAATTCATTCTTTATCACCGATTAGAAATTTTGTATAAACCATGTTTATTACCTTGAGCAAGGAAACTTAAGTTGAAAGGTTGAAATTTAATTGTAAAGTATTCTCCTTAAAAATGTCTACTAATTACAAGCGGTTGTAATATGATACATTTTGATGAAGTGATTAACTTGCAACTCTTTTATTTGTATAAAAAGAACCACCTCCATAATTCTGATCAAAATTGGATTTAGAATATGTAGGAAAAAGAAAGTTTTGTAAATGTGTTTAAGAGAAATAATATATATAAATTTATTTAAATTATAGAATTAATAGAAATTAAAATTTATTATATAGTATTTTAGAAAAAAATCATGAATAAAAATTTAATGCATTAATTTTTTATAAATTTAATCACTTTTTAATAAAATAAGAAAAAAAAATATCATAAGTAGTTTTACACATTATATGAATTATGTAAAATATAAACATAAGTGTTAAAATATGGATGAAAATAGAAAAAATTAAAATAGCAAATATATAAATTTATCCAAAACTAAAAAGAGATGTATTTGGTAAAGATTGTAGAAATTGACTAGATTTAGTCAATTTGTGAGCTAGAATCTATTAAATTAAGCACCAAAAATACACAAATAAAAATAAGGTTAAAGTGAGCTCCAAACAAGTGGAGAAGAGTGCAAAGTATTGTTCACTTAATTGACTTAATTTATTGTCTCATGGTTGAACCCCCTTATATGCAAAGTCTATTAATGGTTTTGTAAGAAACTTCAATAATTATCATTCTTAATTGAAAATCAAGATGCTTGATGCCAATATTGTTATTGTTAGTATAGATTTCTCGATTCAAAATTATTTTATGCTTAATTTATTGATTGAATAATCTACTCTTTGATTGATTTGGATGGTTTATAAATTCCCTATGGATTAATTTTAAATAAGCTATCCTAGGTACAAATTTGAAATACTTTACATGCAAACCAATGGGAAAAGATTAAATTTTACATGGAGTCAAAACAGGGAGTGTGAAAATGGGGTTTGGATTATAGCATATAACAGGCATGAGATTCTAATCTCTTTATGTTTAATCTATTTTTGGAAAGATTGGGTGATTGTTTGTATTGTTTGGAGAAATGCATTAATTTGCTAGATTAGAGAAAGGTTTAATTTTTCTTATTAAAAGGAAAATAATCTTGTTGATATGATTTCCTTATGAGTGTTTGTACATACTCCATAATAAGGAGTGGATGTTATCAATAGTATTACATACTAGGATTGATATAGTGTAAATAGCTTATGAAGTCATTTGTTATAAGATTATTGTGTAATCTTAGTTACAAGCTCATAGATTATTCTTGCGAATTCATAGATTTTCCAAGGAAGGGGATAGTTTATGTATGAGATTACTCTGGAGAATTATCATTGTGATTTGGAAAAGGGAATAGGTTGTTTCTAAGGTTAAAAATTTCCTAAGGAAGGAAATTACCTATACATAGTGTTTAAATGGTCTTAAGTTAAATCAATCTAGGATGGTGTATGTGAGTAGGATGGCTTTCACTCAAAGTACTGAGTGAAGAATACTTGGGCCAAAGTAGCATAATTTTCCTTTGGCTACAATGTCAATTCATTGTGTTCCTTTATGCATGCTATTTTAGGATTGTAGTGGTTTACAAGTTCTAGTTAGAGACACGTGAATTGGCCAGGTGTAGCCAAAGAGAATTACACTACTTTGACCCAAGTATTCTTCATAGTACTTCAGTGAAAGCCATCCACTCACATACACCATCCTGAATTGATTTGACAAGACCATTTAAACCTGTCATAGGTATTCCTTCCTTAGGAAATTTTAACCAAACAACCCTATTTCCCTTTCCAAATCGTAGTAATTCTCTGGGGTAATCAATACATAAACTATCCCCTTCCTTGGACAATCTATTCCCAAGAATAATCTATGAGCTTACTAAGATTACACAATAATCTTATAACAAATGACTTCGTAAGCTATATAAGCTATATCAATCCTAGTATGTAATACTTTTGATAACATCCACAGGTTATTATGGAGTATGTATAAACACTCATAAGGAAATCATATCAACAAGACTTCCTTTCAATAAGCAAAAATAAAACTTTCTCTAATCTAGCAATTATAATGCATTTCTCAAACAATACAAACAATCACTCAATCTTTCCAAAAATAGATTAAACATAAAAGAGATTAGAATCTCATGCCTATTATATACTATGATCCAAATGTTTGATTGGTTCCTTAGCCAAGCCCACTTGTAAACCAATCAAAATTCCTAGACATCAACACATCAAAATAGAAAATCAAGTGGAGCTAGGGTGCACTCTCTTTAACTCCATTTGAGGAGAAAGAAGGGTTTTAAGTGAAGGTATTGTGTGTATTGAACTATATTTCATGTTATTTACCTTCAATAATTTTCTTGTCCTCACTACTATTCAGGTAATGCTTGGTCCAATATAAATTATAGTAGACTAGGCTAGTTGTATTCACACAAAGGATGTGGCTCATGCCTTGTATATGATCTAGTGTAGAAGAAAAATCCTCAATTGAAATATCCATTCTTATATGAATTGGAACACACATTGGTTTGAAAACATACATACCTATAAATTGTGTCCTTCAAATTGTCCTAAAAAGTTCTTTTAATGTGAAAAGTAAATATCCCCCAAATCCCATTTTAAAAAATTGTCCCCACATCTAATCATTCAACCCCAAGGTCAAACATGGGAGTAAACCATTAAATACTTTGAAATATGTAATATTCATAACAAGAGATAAGAACTCACCAACATCCATTCCCTAATTAAGGGAATTAGATTTTAGCCATTAACCATGCCCTTTACTTCTTAAAACCCTCATAATTGACAACTACATATTTCTAGACCCATCCACATTAGAAGATAAATAAAAAATAAGAATGCACCTAAAAGGGCTATACCTATTATATTGTGTTCTTTTCCAAGAATACCTCTTTAAGAGTAGGATATGTGATTGTTTCTCCTCCTTAGAATCACTCTAACCCACTCTTTGAAAAACATCTTTATCAAGTCCATATTGAATGGATGTTCATACCTAGGTGTAGGTTCCTTAACGTTTTCTATAAAAGTATTGAGAGACTCTATAACACATGCCAATTGTTTACAAGTAAATTTCCTAGGTTTTAACCTCAAGTAATTTAACTATGTTCCATTCTCATTGCAATAAAATTTTTCATTTCCAAAGAGAATATTTGAGCACAAATTATATGTATAAAAAAATTCCAAAGAATTGAATTCATTTCCAAAATATATTCACATCTACCAATTTTTCCAAAGATTGTATACAAATTGATACATACATGGCTGAACTAAGCATCATAATAATAGATATCCAAATGGTCCAAGAGAAATTCCTTCGAAATCTCAATCGCCATCTGTAGAGGAGAAGCATCACTCAAGCGCTTTTCCACCAACCACAGACTAATTGTGGTCCCCCACACATCTATCATCTGATAGATGGCCCTACCCTTCAACAAAGGAATTGGTAAGGTAACATCAAATTACAACCTTCCTAAGCTTAGTGTTGTGCCCTACATAACTAGAACTTGTAAACCACTACAATCCTAAAATAGCATGCATAAAGGAACACAATGAATTGACATTGTAGCCAAAGGAAAATTATGCTACTTTGGCCCAAGTATTCTTCACTCAGTACTTTGAGTGAAAGCCATCCTACTCACATACACCATCCTAGATTGATTTAACTTAAGACCATTTAAACACTATGTATAGGTAATTTCCTTCCTTAGGAAATTTTTAACCTTAGAAACAACCTATTCCCTTTTCCAAATCACAATGATAATTCTCCAGAGTAATCTCATACATAAACTATCCCCTTCCTTGGAAAATCTATGAATTCGCAAGAATAATCTATGAGCTTGTAACTAAGATTACACAATAATCTTATAACAAATGACTTCATAAGCTATTTACACTATATCAATCCTAGTATGTAATACTATTGATAACATCCACTCCTTATTATGGAGTATGTACAAACACTCATAAGGAAATCATATCAACAAGATTATTTTCCTTTTAATAAGAAAAATTAAACCTTTCTCTAATCTAGCAAATTAATGCATTTCTCCAAACAATACAAACAATCACCCAATCTTTCCAAAAATAGATTAAACATAAAGAGATTAGAATCTCATGCCTGTTATATGCTATAATCCAAATGTCTAATTGGTTCCTTAGCCAAGCCCACTTGTAGAATTTACACTTTGCAACTCTTTTCTACTTCACAATTTTTCTCTACATAATTCCCCCACAAATAAACTCTCAATTCTCCTTACGAATAAAATATCAACTCACACAAGAATAACATAGAAAATAAGAAGCATACTGCAAGTGAATGCATCCCAAAATGAGGAATACCTATGCTCTATTTATACAAAAATATGAGCCTTTTCTGCCTATAATCAAGCTTCCCAAAGTGACACTTCTCATCTCACTAGCTCAACTCAACAACTAAATACAAAAGGTGGTAGCATGACTCGATGATTATCAGACACATACACATTCAGCAAGAAAGATGTTGATATTTTCAAGGAAATAGTATCCTACATGTCGACTATTTGGAATAGCTACAACCTTGACCAATTCATAATACACATGCTTGAATTCGTTGTAGGTTAAAATACTTCTATTCAACTTGCACCATTCATAATTTGGCGCTACCTTTCCACCATGTTTCCTATTCATTTGTTTTGTTGTTTCAAAGACTTGGTCACTATTTTTTCTATGCGCTGCAGGTAAGTTTGACTTCTAATCTTTCCTTTCAACATGTTATTATTGGCTTTAATTTTCTAAACATTTATAGTGCTACCACTTCAATACAACACACTAAATGTTTATTCACTGTTTAACATAATGCATGGCCTCTGTATTATTCTCTATATTAATCTACAAACATATAGTACTTTTAGTGTGCTATATTGAATGTTCCTATCCATGGGTAATATGATATCCATGCACTTTAAGAAGTGCCATACATTCATTATATTGAGCATATAATATATTTATATATACATATTTCCTTAACATAAATGCTAGTATGTATATATGTATATGCATATGCATATATATATATACTCATGAACAAATGAGTCATTTAAATAAATAATTTGATATTTGAATGTACATATCCATGTTATCATTTCCATAAACAATACCAAATGTGTATATCTATATACACATATACATATATTGACATACTTGTATGGATATTCCATTATGTCAATACATACACGTATATCCACATGTGTATACATATTTATATATTAACTTATCGATAGGCATACATGCATGTAGCATATACATATACATATATCTATACATGTCTTATTGTCCACTCGATACCCCCATACCCATGAGCAATCCGTCCATGAGTATGCATAAATACACCTACGCATACTCATGTACACGTATTAACTTATGTGCATGGGTTATTGTTGACATGTATAAGTATATATATACACTTTACGTATATATATCTCATTGATTGAATATAGCCATACAAGGTAGAACTCACATGTGAACCATCACTTATCATAAACCATGAATGCTAACAACATAATTCATGATCCTTTCTAATATAAACACAAACAAGACCATAGATGACTTACCTATTTCTCAAATCTATGACTTGACTTAACCATTCTATAAGTGAGTGTGTGAAAGATCACTTAGGTTTCATTTAAAGGTTTCTTGACCAAGTCCTTCTCCTGAGTGATACTTACCCTCTCTTCTAGAGGGTTAATCTTGTATCTACATTCAACTCAACACATTTTCAATAGTAGTCAACTGTTCATCAAATCAATCATTTGCATTACTCATTTCATAGTTAGCATAAAAAAATCAATTAAGATTCTTTTCTCATATAAATCTCACATTAAACATCAAATGATATTAACATTCATTCATATTTTTCAAATGATATAGATAAACAAAGCACAAAGACATGTATTTCAATCAGAGTTACAAATAAATTCACTTATTTAGTATTTCAACCTATCATAGTAATAGTAAATAGATAAACACACAACGGGGTGTAACATATCCCCTGTTATGAATCATTGTCCCTAATAATTTTAAGTAGCAAACATAGAATAAAAAAAAACATTATTTTTTTTCAAACACTTTCAAAAGCATGTAAGACATGTGGAAACTTTTTCTCTATTTTAGCATAGTCTTCCCAAGTGGCACAATGTATTGCATACTAGTCCCATTGGAATTTGCATTACAAAACCTTCCTATTATGCAAGTGAAGCTTACGTGTTTTGAACACCTTGATAGGATCAATTGTTACCACTTTGGGGTCCTGTACCTGTAAATCATTCCAATCAATTACATGATTATCACCTGGTATATACTTCTTTAGGTAAGAAACATGAAAGACGTTATGCATCTGGGAAAGAGTTGGTGGCAACACAATTTGGTAAGCAACATGATTTACTTCCTCAAGGACCTCAAATGGACCTATGTAGCGTGGGGCTAGTTTGGATTACTTTCCAAACTTCATGGAAATTTTATGAGGCTTAACTCTCAATAAAACCTTATCTCCAACTACAAAATTCCTGGGTACTCGCTTAGCATTTTCATAGATTTTCTACCTATCATTGGATTTTGCTAGCCTTTGTTTAATAGTTTTAACTTGTTCCTCCATTTCAACCAACATTTTTTTCCCAAGACTCACCCTATCCTCAAGCTTATCATGGCTTACAGGGGTTTGACACTTTTGGCCATATAATGCTTCAAAAGGAGCCATCTTAATTGCAGAATGATAGGAATTGTTATATGCAAATTCCACTAAAGGCAAGTAATCTTCCCACTTGTATTGCTGATCCATGCAATACATTCTTAGTAGGTCTTCAAGTAATTGGTTCACCCTTTAATTTTTTCCATCCATTTATGAGTGATATGCTGAACTTATATTCAACTAAGTTCGTAGTGCAAAAATAAGGTTTTTCAATACCTAGAGGTTACACGAGCATCCCTATCCAAGATAATATTCTTAGGAATACTGTGTAATCTAAACAATTCTTGTATGAATTTTATAGCTATGACAGGAGCTCCATCAGTTAAATTTTTAGGTATGAAATGTGCTACCTTAGTAAGCTTGTCAGCTACCACTAGAATGGAATTGTGCTTGTTCCTTGACATAGGTAATCCTTGCACAAAGTCCTTACTAATGACTTGCCTCTTACTTTCTGGAATATCATGTGGATACAATGGGCCTCCAGGGTGTTGATGCTCAACTTTCACCTCTTGACATTCTAAGCATCTAGCCACAAATCGTGCAACATATCCTTTCATCCCTTTTCAATATTGTAATGGCTTCACATCGGCTAACATTTTTGTCACACCAGGGTGTCTAGAGTATGGTTCTTCATGAACTTCTTTCCACACAAGATTCCTTAACTACTCAGAGTTAGGCACATACATTCTTCCTTTAAACCTTAGCAATCCATTGGGTTCAAAGTGAAATCCCTCATACCTTGCATCTTGTGGATTGCTCATGAGTTCTTGCTTAACTTGCTTGTAGTACTCATCCTCCTTTAATTTTTGCAACACTTGGCCTTTAAAGTCGGATTGAATTGTCACCATTGAAGCAATATGCCTCCTACGACTTAAGGCATTGTCAGTCTGATTCTCCTTTCCCTTGATGTAGTTGATATTGAAGTCATAATAAAATATCAACTCCAACCATCTTCTTTGCCGTGCATTCAGGTTGGGTTGGGTAAACAAATATTTCAAAATGTGATGATTAGTTTTTAACTCAAAATAATTTCCCAACAAATAATGCCTCCAGATTTGCAATGCATGAACCATTACTACTAACTCTAAATCATGAAATACATAATTTTGTTCATAGGGCTTCAAATTTCTAGATTCATAAGCTATAAATTTCCCTTCTTGCATCAAGACTCCACCTAAGCCTTCTCCCAATGCATCTGCGATAACATTGAAGTTACCATTAGGATCCGGTACCTTCAAAAGTGGTGCGGTAGTTAACTTCTCCTTGAGTAGATCATATGCTGCTTGGAATTTTTCTGTCCACTCAAAATTTTTCCCTTTCCTATGCAAAGATGTGATAGGAAAGGCTATCCTAGAAAAGTTTGCAACAAATTCCTGATAGTAGCTTGCTAAACCCATAAAGATCTTGACTTCTGGCACATTTTTAGGCATTGGCCACTCTATTATAGCTTTTATTTTGGCTGGATCAACTGAAATCCCATCAGCTGAAATCACATGACCCAAGTAGTACACTTTCTTTTGAAATAAGGTACACTTAGAGAGTTTTCCATATAACTTATGTTCCCTTAACCATTGGAGAACTACTTCTAAATTCTTGCAATGATCCTCCTCATTCTTGGAATAAATTAGGATGTCATCCAAGAAAACCAAGACAAAATTATCTAGGCAATCCCTAAACACATTGTTCATCAGGTTCATAAATTTTGCTAGCATATTTGTAAGTCAAAATGGTAGAATTGTGAACTCATAATGCCCATATCTGGTTCTAAAGGAACTATTGAAAATTCCTTCATCTTTAACCCTTAGCTGGTGGTATCCTCATCGAAGATCAATTTTTGAAAACATAGCCACACCCCACATTTGATAGAAAAGATCATCAATTTATGTGGAAATGGGTACTTATTCTTTACTGTAGCTTTTTAAAGCTTTTGATAATCTATACATAAGTGCAGTGTACCATCCTTCTTCTTCACAAAGATCATTGATGCTCTCCAAGGTGAAACACTAGGTCTTATCAATTCCTTGGATAACAAATCTTCTAGTTGTGCCTTGAGTTCCATTAACTCTATTGTTGTCATCCTGTAAGGAACTTTGGAAATAGGTTATGATATTGGCACTATATCAATGGACTATATCAATGTCGAAATCAAATACCATTTTAGGTGGTAATCTAGGTAGTTCTTCTAGATATATATCCACAAACTTTCGCAAGATTGGATATTTCTCCATATCTAACTTTCCAGTTTCCATTACCTCACCCATCTCCACTTCTTGGTTGTCTTGAGGTTCATAATAGAAAATTCCATTTTGAGAAATGAGTTCCTCACATTTCTCAAGTTTTTCCATTTTGACTACAAAGAGTTTGCATCCTTTCCTTTTCACCCTAAGCAGTTGGATAGCAGAGATTTGATGCAACTTGATTTCCCTAGGCATCCCTTGAAATGTTACCCAATTAACTAGATCATCCAAAAATTTAACAATTTTGGCATAACAATCTACCTTGGCTTGATGTTTCCAAAGCCAGTTCATTCCTAGGATGACATCATAGGATCCTAAGGGAGTTGTGTATAGGTTAACCTCAGTTGAGAAACTTGGAAGTTTGACCTTTTCCTCAAATAAGCATTGCTCTACCATTGCTCTTGTCTAGTTTGCATATTCTACAACCCAAGAATTTTCCATGTAACCCAACTTTCCTAGATATTTGATTAGCTATTCTAGGTGAAATAAAGCTTTCAATAGCTCCAGTATCAATAACTATGGAAATAGGCATACCAAATAAAATACCTAGAGTTTGCACTGGAGTACTCTAATATTCCACTTGTTGATCATCCAGGGTGGCATGAATCTTTTGTTGTAATGTTGTTTGCTAGGAAGGAAGTGGATTACCATGAGGACGTGACCTAGAAGGTTTTTTGGGATAATTCAAAGCATAATGGTTTCCTTCACAAGTGAAGCATCCCATTGCTTGTCCTTTCTTCCTTGCGGTCCCATCAGGTCTGTTAACATTTCCTCCAATATTGTTGAAATTGTTGTTATTACTATTATTATTCCTTCTACATTCCCTCCTTGATTCTCTCCCATTATTTCAAGGTCCCTTATCCCCTTTTTGATTTTGAGAATCTTGCACTCCATCAAACTTATTTGGAGTCTGAATAACTTAGGTGCCTTCAAACTTCTTTCGGTTTCTATATTCTTGGTAGATTGAGATGGCTTTGAGCTTCTAATCCTTCTTGACAGCCTTCTAATAGACTAGGTCCATAGTGGCTAGACCATGTACATCTACTTCTTGACCTATTTGGCTATTAAGCCCCATAATAATTTTCCTGATATGGAATCATTCATCTTTTTGATACATTGGTACGTAATGTAACAAATGGGTGGAATTTTCCTAGTACTCATTTACTGAAATCTCTCCCTATCTCAGATTTTGAAAGTCAGTGAGTTTCTGATCATAAAATATTTTAGGTAACCACCTTTTCTTGAAAATTTCCACACACTCATTCCATGTAAGTTTCACAGAACTAAGTCTGAGTTCCATTTTCTTGTTCACCCACTAGTTAGAGGCTTCTCTAGCTAACTAATAGGCTCCCCATACCACTTTTGTGACCTCAGAATAATTTTTGATCTCAAAATATTTTTAAATCTAAATCAACCAAGCCTCCGCTTCTTCCCCATAGGTGCTTCCTTCAATTTTTGGTGGAGTTATTTTCCTCATGTCCCTAGAAAGTTCGGTTTCCAACCGCTTCCTACTTGTTCCCTCAGTCCGATATTGAGAATTCTCATTCTCATGCTAATGATTTTGAGTGTGATCTTTGGAATTTCCCCCCTCATCCTCATTATTGGGAACTTCCTCTCCTCATTGATTGGAATTTCTTGCTCCACTCTTTCTTTTCCTCTTACTTCCTGCTCGATGTTTCTCAACTTTGTTCTAGTTTCATCTAAGAGACCTAGGATACGATCCAACTTGGCTTCAACACCTTCCAGACATTGTCTAACTTCATGGCTTCCTCCAAGATTAGTTCTTGTTCTCACCATATTTTTCAAGTAAAGGGTTTATACCTAAAGGTTTATCTTCATTAGATTTAATCATTTTCTTATTAATACTTATGGAAAACATTCAAATGACATTCATTTGAACACATAAAAGAAATTTCTCATAAGATTTTGAGCACAAGTTTAGATAAAAATATGATTTTTATTTATTCATTAGGATCACAATACCCTTTCAATTACATTGAACAAATATTCAAATAGTCGAGTGGAGAGTATCCCTCAGATTCACTCTTAGACACATAACTCAACATGGTGTACCCCAATTGTTTTTTCATCTCTCATTTTCTCTTTTTTATCCCAAAAGGGGTAGCATCCTTAGGATTTATCTTTTGAAACATAGTTACAAGGAATATATCCCTCTGATTCATTACTTGAGGAAATTAAAATCACTTCCAATAAAGGAAGAACTTGAGGGTCCCTAAATATTAATGCAGGACTGATGCTACATTTTGAGGGCGTATCCCTAGAAAGTGACAAGGAGTTAGACTTGACTAGTGAGACTGGAGGTAAATAGTTGAAGTTGGCTTCCTCCCTCATTCTTCTCTTTACTTGAATAATTCGAGAAAGGAAGTGACTAATTGTCTCAATATTGATCAACCAAACAACATTATCATAGTTGGTTCCCTCAATTATATGAACAATGCCCTCTTTCTCCTTCTTTTCCCTTAGGTAGTGCTCATTCTCGATTATTGACTTCCTTGCAATTAACCTAAGATGCAACATCATAGCACAAGAAGTTCCAAATATTAGGCTTAATTAATGTTGGATAAAAAGTATGATGAACACATAGGTTCCAGAGTTAAACTTGGTAGCTCTAATACCATGTGTAACATACCAATTGTTCACACAAGTAAATTTCCTAGGTTTTAACCTCAAGTAATTTAACTATGTTCCATTCTCATTTTAATAAAATTTTTCATTTCCAAAAGAGAAAATTTTGAGCATAAATGACAAAAGAAAATTCAAAAGAATTGAATTCATTTCCAAAATATAATCACATCTTACAATTTTTCCAAAGATTGTATATGAAGATACATACATGGCTCAACTGAGCATCATAATAATAGATATCCAAATGGTCCAAGATAAAATCCTTTCAAATCTTGGTTGCCATTTATGGAGAAGAAGCAACACTCAAGCACTTTTCTACCAACCATGGAATAATTGCGGTCCCTCACACATCTATCATCTAATAGATGGCCATAGCCTTTGATGAAGGAATTGGTAAGGTAACCTAAAATTACAATCTTAATGAGATTAGTGTTGTGCCCTACATAACTAGAACTTGTAAACCACTACAATCCTGAACTAGCATGCATAAAGGAACATAGTGAATTGACAGTGTAGACAAAGGAAAATTACATTACTTTGGCCAAAGTATTCTTCACTTAGTACTTTGAGTGAAAGTCATCCTCCTCACATACACTATTCTAGCTCGATCTGACTTAAGACCATTTAAACACTATGCATAGGTAATTTCCTTCCTTAGGAAATCTTTAACCTTAGAAACAACCTATTCCCTTTTCCAAATCGCAATGATAATTCTCCTAAGTAATCTCATACATAAACTATCCCCTTCCTAGGAAAATCTATTCCTAGGAATTATCTATGATCTTACTGAAATTACACAATAATCTTATAATAAATAACTTCGTAAGCTATTTAAGCTATAGCAATCCTAGTATGTAATACTATTGATAACATCCACTCCTTATTATGGAGTACATGTACAAACATTCATAAGGAAATCATATCAACATGATTATTTTCCTTTCAATAAACTCTCAACTCACACAAGAATAACAAAAAATAAGCAAAAAATTGCAAGTGAATGAGTCCCCAAATGAGGAATACCTATGCTCTATTTATACAAAAATATGAGCCTTTTCTACCTATAATCAAGCTTCCCAAAGTGACACTTCTCAACTCACTAGCTTGACTCAACAACTAAATATAGAAGGTGGCAATATGATTTGATGATTATCAAACATATACATAGCCAACAAGAAAGATGATAGGATTTGCAATGAAATAGTTTCCTACAGGTTGACTATTTGGAACACCTACAACCTTGACCAATTCATAATACATGTGCTTAAATTTGTTGCAGGTTAAAAGACTTCTATTCAACTTGCACCATTCATAATTTGGTGCCACCTTTTCACCATGTTTCCTATTCATTTATTTTTCTATTTCAAAAAATTGGTCACTGTTTTGTTTATGCACTACAGGTAAGTTTGACTTAGTCTTGCCTTTCAACATGTTATTATTGGCTTTAATTTTCTAAATGCTTATGGCGCTACCACTTCAATACAACATGCTAAATGTTTATTCACTTTTTAACATAATGTGTGGCCTTTGCATTATTCACTATATTAAGCTGCACACATATATTACTTTTAGTGTGCTATATGCAATGTTGCTATGTGTGGGTAATATGATATCCATGCACTTTAATAAGCAATGCCATACATTCATCATATCGAGCATACAATAAATATTTTTATATATAATATATATATACATATTTCCTTAGTATAAATGCTAGTATGTATATATCTTGTAGTGTAGAAAAATGTATCCCTTTACATTTTCACACTTGTTTGGGCCCTCCCTGCTAAAATTGGCCTTCTTTATGCCTTATTTGGTCCTATTTTGCATCCACAAGAGTTATTTAATGCATCTTTCTAAGGTTAATCCTAAAACATATGTAATGACCACTCATAATTTAATAATTTTGGATTGTATGGCCCAAATTTAGTGATCTGAGACTCATACGCCACCTTGGGCATATGGGTCCCACCTAAGTTTCAGAGCTTGGTCTTGAATTTAACATAAAATTAAACATTTCTTGAAATTTGTGTCTCAAGCTTAGCCTACTGGGAATTATACGCTACAACTAGTGTATGAATTCTACTTAGCTTGGACCTAATTTTGAATTCAATTCTTGGTGAGAATTTATTCTCCTAGATCCAATGTCGACTTGTAGTGTTGTAATTTCATAAAGTTTGGCATTAACAAGTATAAATACAAGGTTATTTCACATTTTTTCTCTTAGCAATTTAAGTGATCTTATGAGCATTCAAGTGAGAGCATTATAGAGAATTCAAGAGCATTCAAGAGTGATTATCAAGCATTTTGGAGCATTATTCAAGATTCAAGCATCTTGTGAAAGTTATCATGCATCATGTTTGTTTTTGAGCTAACATTTGTGATGTAGGTTTTTATGATTCAAACAAGAATTCAAGTCAAGATCTATAACATACAATCAAGTGTCAAGATCTACATTCATGCTAGCCATTACATACAAGTTTCTAGCCTTTTGTTTAAGGGTTTGGTGAGTTGCAACATCTCTTATTTGTTCATTCATCATTCATTTTCTCTATTCGATTTTATTTCAAGGTTTGATTACCAAAATAGGGTTTGACCAAGGAAAAGCCCTATCCACTAACAAAAAAACATTTTTTTCCCTCTCTTTGATGTGTGATTTTCAGATCTAGATTGAATATTCATTGAAGAGCAAGATTGGAGAAAAGTTGTCAAGTTGTCAAAGTTGTCATCTACATTTCCAGATCATGGAAAGTCACCTACAAGTTGCAATTCAGTATTTCAGAATTAGGGTTTTGATAGGAGAGAAGCTATAGGAGAACATTAGAGGATATCAACATTTTAGATTGTTAGCAAATGAAATGGTCACTTGAAATAGATCGATAATTTTGACTCTAGATTTCCCTAAGGCACTGAAACAATTGCTAACAACTCTGGAAATGTTGCAATTGCATTTGCAAATTTCCTTTGAATTTTGGAGGTACAACTCCCTCTTATGTTCTTCAATGAATTGGAAAAACTGAAAATAAAAATAGGGTGTGATTTTAACTAGAAAGCAGTAAGGTTTAAACGCCAGTTTATAAATATGATACTAACGCGGATGTGAAAGCAGGAAGCCATAATTAGTCAATGAAAATATTGAAAAACCTATGACTGATATAACATGACAGATGAGTTCATACTGTAATAAATGGATGCCATCAAGTGCATCTCACAAAGAAGCTAAAACTCTAACACACACGATACAAAGATCAGTACGCTAAGCATCTCATTCAATCCATAATTCAAGGATTAAGAATCTTTATAGAATGAATGAATATCAAATTCCTCCTTGAAAGTACAACCAAGTTCCTTTTTTGGAGAGAGAGAGACAAAACCCTTCTCCATTAGCTTAATCATATATATAGCCAAAGCATTCCCTCAAACCAATGCTAAAACCATTACTAAATCTGGCTTCTTCTTGTCTTCCATCATCTTTTTGGGACTCCTAAAGATCAATTGAAATAATTAATCTGGAAATTGAAAGGGCATCAGGAAAGAAAACTAATCTTATTTACACCAACCACCAAATGACCTTCACACAAACAAAAAATTAATGAAGCATTTGGAGACAACCATATGATAGAACGTGTTAACTGCCAAGGAAGGGTATGATTTAATGTTGATTTCAAATCAACCATTAATTCAAACCAAGTTATCATCCCACCAAATCTAAGAGAAAGTGTAATTGTTTGACCAACCTTCTATAAATTTGATTAGTGTCACCACTTTTCATCATTCATAAGCATCCAACATGGCGAGCACTTAGAGTGATGGCGATTCTGCAAACGATTTCATCATTTTGGAAGAGATTGAATGCAGTCTGTTGTTTAGGAATCTATTAGATCAACTAAAATAAGTTTTTGTGATACAGAGCGAGGTGGAAGAAGAGGTGCTTCCCAGTATCCTGGGAAAAACATTTTTGAGCTAGGCACATGTACATAACACCACCATTTTAGAGTATTTTGTTTACACGGTCATTAAGACCTCTGGTCACCGTGACTAGGGTGTAAGAGCATTAGAACGTATGGTGAGGCTTGAATTTCATCATTCTATCAATGTACCTATTGTTGGGCTCAGTCACTATCCTCAAAGTGGATTAGTAGGTGATGCCATTTGTATAGCATCAACTCTTCATAATGAGACCATGAAGGAAGCGGTTGCTCTTCTTTGTGTCGGGATCGTGAGGAATGATATGGGGCTCTTTTCCCAATTTTTGTAATCACATGATAACCTACTATCCCTTGCTAAGCTTGAATGCCTCTAGACTATGATTGAGGGCATCCGAGTCTTGATGTTTGCTATGTGTGTATGAACAAGAATATCTCTTTTTTTGCTTTTTTTTATTGATATCTACTAGGTAATCGAATCACCCAATTTTGTATTGCCAATGCAATGTATACACACACACACACATATATAACATATTTTGCTATGTCTGTGTTACTGTGTGCATGGATTTGTTCATTTTCTTATTTATATCGATTTGATTTTCATCATGTAATGCATTGATTTGTAAATCAATATTCACTACTCATTCCATTAATTAACTAAAAGCACTTCCAGGTGGAAAAATGGGTTGTTCATTGAACTTGATAAAACACCACTTAGGTTTCAAAGTCTTTGAGGAATGCCGCCCATAAAATAACTTGTAACATAAGCTAATGGATGACCCCTAAAAAATGACAACTCATCATGCGGGTTAGGATAATGTCCTAAAACACCACCTAGCCAAAGAAGTAACAATATAGGTAGTAAATCAGGTGGTTAGAAAAACTAATGAAAACCCCACCTAAGTTCGAGACGTACAACAAAACACCGCCTAAACATGAATTTGAATAAATGATTATGCCACATAAGGTGAGATAGTTAAAAAAAGGGAAGGGTCATGTTTATGAGTAGTAGTGGCTCTGATTGGGGACAAGGACTGCAAAGGATGCAGAGAACACAATGTATATATATGACCAATATTCATCCATTGGGCACAAAGTCAGGATGAGAAGGAACACAAACATCAAGCCAAAAATGAACACACCAAAATTGAAACTAATTACAAGGCAAGAACAACTTGTCAGAGATGGGAAGGAAAGGTAAAGAAATCAGATGAACCTGTTCATTGGTTGAGAGAAGAATAACCTATTCTTGAAAAGACCCACTTTTTTGAAAAGCCTACGAAGCAAATCAAGACATAAACGCCCCAACATTGATATAGAAGAAGGTGCAACCACTATCAAACAATCCTCCAAAAAACCATTTTTCATCAAAAACTTCTTTCTACTACCATTCAATTGACACCAGACCCTCCCTTATCAATTTTTTTTCATTATCAAAAGTTGCCAAACCAAATGTATCCAATTCTAGGGAGGAGGAAAAATTTGGCATATCATCATTCTCTTCCTTTGACAAGGGATTAATGATTTCCTGGATGTTCTCATGGTTATAACCATCCTCTATCATTGAAGAACCCAATTCCACTTCAGACATAGACAGGTCAACAACAAAATCCTTAAAAGGAGGATTATCATATACTGCAAACTCATCAAAAAAAAATAGAGGATTGGCATTGATTGACCACTCTATCTTTTCCTAAGAAGTACCATATGTGAGACCTCCATTTTCCTCCAAACACAAGCATGTTGTCTCATCTGCCACTTCTTCAAAGGAGAAAGCTTCATATTTAGGGGCAAAAAAGGAATTTGACACCAACTCCTTTAAATAAACCTCAGAAGAGAAAGATTCATTCTTGGAGTGAAAGGGAGTGACAATTGTCATTCTCTTCTGTGGCATATCATCTTCATCATCACTGGATGAACTAAGCTTGCTCTCATCCTCAAATGAGGTATATAAATTGAAGGTCCAATCATTGCAATATTGGTATTTCCCTTCATTAAATTGCTACATGTGGCCAAAAATTGTCAAATTAATATCTTCAGCGGTTAGGTGAGGAGAATTTACCTCTTCATGGAATTTGATCAGGAATTCAAGAGATGGCTTGTAGCTGACCTCATGCTTCGTACTATTACCTAGTTTCCATTTTTCCACAACTATAAAATCATCCTCAACACTTACTACTTCTAATTGAGCTCTTTCAATTCCTTGAATTTTATCTCTTTTGAGGATCAATTGAATATCAGGATCTAGAGCATAAATAAATATGTGAAACTGGATCTCCTCATTGGGTCTTTCTGGAACAAGAATTCATTGAAGCAACTGATTGAAACAGTATTAAAAACCCGTCATTTTCTCGGCCTTATCTTTCATGATCTGAAAAAAGAGTCACAGGGTTGCCACGATATTGACTAGAATTTTATAATGTCGGAGAAATTTTGTTTTAAGAATATTTCATCCCATGATGCTTCCCTTTTCAAGTCCCCTATACCATTTTTCCACCTTCTCAATTAAGCTATCAATAAAGATTCTCACAAAAACATCCTCTTATTGAATTCCCAAAACTCCACTTACTGCATTCATAGCTAGGATGTGTTCTTCAGGGTCTTGTTCATTTTGACTAGAAAATTTAGGGAACCATTTTCGGGAACCATTAGGTAAGTCATGATTTTGTGATGAGGCAAGAGGGCCAATGTGATTACAACAAATATTTGAGGCCATGGATGATTATATTCGCCAACTCACAAGGGAGTAAAAAGAACAAGAAAGAAAATTATTGAGTTAATTTCTAGGTGGTTGATGAGCCAAAGGTGGATTCCCAGGTTGAGGAAGGGGCGGGCCCCATGGATGATGGAATAGCTGATTAGGTTGATGATCAGGATGATGGGGAGGATTGGCATAGTACATGAATACCAATCTCGGAGTCCACGTTCTACTACAGGTGTAGGTGGGCACTGGGCCAACTCTTCCTCTTCTTCTAAGGCAAGATTCGCTCACATATAATCTGCTGTGTTCCTCCTATATCTTTAGGCAAGCATATTCAATTGTGAAATGATGTCTTCTTGTTCTGCTTCTACCCAATCTAAATCTGGTTGCAAAATATGAAACACATCATTATGAAGAAGTACCATCTTGCTGCATGACACAACATATATTGTCAGATATTTTCAATCAACTTGATATCTCCAACAGAGTCGCCAAAAATTTGTTTTAGCAAATGAAATGGTCACTTGAAATAGATCGATAATTTTGACTCTAGATTACCCTAAGACACTGAAATGATCACTAACAGCTCTGGAATGTCGCGATTGCATTTGCGTCTTTCCTTTGAATTTTGGAGGTACAACTCCTTCTTATGATCTTCAATGAATTGAAAAAGACTGAAAATAAAATTAGGGTGTGCTTTTAACAAAAGCGTAAGGTTCAAACGTTAGTTCATAAATATGATACTAACATGGATGTGAAAGTAGGAAGCCATAATTGGTCAATGCAAAGATTGATAAACCTATGATTGATATAACATGACAGATGAGTTCATACTGTAATAAATGGACACCATCAAGTGCATATCACAAAGAAGATAAAAATATAACACACACGATACAAAGATTAGTATGCTAAGCATCTCATTCAATCCATAATTCAAGGATTATAAATATTTATAGCATGAATGAATATCAAATTCCTCCTCGAAAGTACAACCAAGTTCCTTTTTTGGAGAGAGAGAGATAAACCCCTTCTCCATAAGCTTAACCATATATATAGCCAAAGCATTCCCTCAAACCAATGCTAAAACCATTACTAAATTTGGCATCTTCTTGTCTTCTATCATCTTTTGGGGACTACTAAAGATCAATCAAAATATTTAATTTGGCAATTGAAAGGGCATCAGGCAAGAAAACGGATCTTATTTACACCAACGACCACCGAATGACCTTCACACAAATGAATGATTAATGAAGCATTTGGAGAACACCATATGATAGCACGTCTTAATTTCCATTGAAGGGTATGAAGTAATCGTGGTTTCAAATCAACCATTAGTTTGAACCAAGTTATCATCCCACCAAATCTAAGAGAAAGCGCCAATGTTTGACCAAAATTCTATAAATTTGACCAACATCACCACTTTTCATCATTCAGAAGCATCCAACATGACGAGCACTCAGAGTGATGGAAATTCTACAAATGATTTCATCATTTTGGAAGAGGTTGAATGCAACTCATTGTTCAGGCATCTATTCGATCAACTAATATTTTTTTTGTGATACAAAGTGAAGTGGAAGAAGAGGTGCTTCACAATATCCTGGGTGAAGCATTTTTGATCCAGGAACATGTACACAACACCACCATGTTAGAGTGTTTTGTGTAAATGGTCATCAGGACCTATGGTCACTGTGACTGGGGTGTAAGAGCATTAGAATGTCTGGTGAGGCCTGAATTTCATCATCTTGTCAATGTAGCTATTGCTGGGCTCGGTTATTATCCTCAGAGTGGACTGGTAGGTGATGCCATCTATATAGCGTCAACTCTTTAGAATGAGACCATGGAGGAAGCAACTGCTCTTCCTCATGTAGGGATTGTGAGGAATGATATGGGGATCTTTGCCTAATTCCTACAATCACATGTTAACCTGCTATCCCTTGCTCAACTTGAACGCCTCCAGATTGTGATTGAGGGCATCTGAGTCTTGATGTTTTCTTTATGTTTCTAAACAAGAATATCTCTTTTTCTTTTCTTTTGTTATTGATATCTACTGGGTAATCGAATCACCCAATTTTGTATTGCCAATGCGATGTACACACACACACACATATATATATAAAACATCTTTTGTTATCTCTATGTTACTATATGCTTGACTTTGCTCATTTCCTTGTTCATATTGATTTGATTTTCATCATGTAATGCACTGATTTGTAAATCAATATTCATTGCTCATTCCATTAATTAATTAAAAGTGCTTCCAGCCTGGAATATAGGTTGTTCATTGAACTTGATAAAACACCAATTAGGTTTCAAAGACTTTGAGGAATGTCGCCCATAACATAACTTTTAACATAAGCTAACATATGACCCCTAACAAATGACAACTCATCACATGGGTTAGGGTAATGTCATAAAACACTGCTTAGCCATAGAAATAACAATATAGGTGGTAAATTGGGTGGTTAGAAAAACTAATGAAAACCCCACCTGAGTTTGAGATGTACAACAAAACATTGCCTGAACATGAATTTGAATAAATGACTAAGGCACATAAGGTGAGATAGTTAAAAAAGGGAAGGGTCATGTTTATGAGTAACATAGATCAACCTTGATACTGGGACTAAATCGCCACTTGTGGCATATGAGTCCCAGTATACCTATTTTCAGGAATTTTCTATAGATCCTAGTTTAGTAGTTCTAGATTTTGGTTTCAGCTTGAAACCCTAAATTGGGACTATATCATCCCTACTAGTGTATGACTCCCAGTGTGCATTAAAAATTAGTATTTCCAACATTTTAGACCTCAATTTGATGCAGGGCATATACCAAAACCCTAAGACCAACCAGGGGTACTTCTAACCCAAACAACAACTAAGAAGATAAACCAACAAACTTACTTATCTTTTCATCAAAATCCATCAATTTCACTTGATTTTAAATTTCTACAAAGCTACAAACCATCATAACTTGGCTCCAAATATTTATCAGACTCAAACAAAAATTAACCTTCATCAAATTGACTGAAACATAACATAAACTTGATTGGATAACTCTTAACCAAACCATCACTACCAACATGAACACCAAATAACGTCTCTTTGCAACTGTATTCCAAACAAGGAAATAAGGCATTTAATCTGCCAAACTTGCTTCAAACCTGTTACCAAACTGCGCAACACCTTTGAACAATCACACTTTTTTCAGAAATAAACTAGTATCACATCTTCATAGTATTGGACCAATGGATTCTTTAACCTTTGTAGTTAAGACACCTTCTTTGTACCTCAAAATCCTATTGCTCAATCATAAAAAACAGCTAGATTTTCCTCTAGACTACTTCCAAGCCATAGATACATCATTGAAATCACTGTTTAAGCAATTTCAACACAAAACCAATCACTTTTATCTTTGTTTTCTCAGAATTACATTTTCTTGCAAACTTAGACCAAAACCCTAGTAGCATAGCAACTTGACAAAAGCGGGTATACCAAACAACCCATACTAAAAATACATAAACAAAACATAGCTTTAGGAACCCATTTCAATCTATTTTAACATACTTCAAGAGCAACTACACTTATTTTGGAAAATATGAAAGAATCAATAGATTGTTCGCTGCCAAATCACAACAATTAGCCCAAAATTACAAAGGAGGTGATCTTAAATCATCATAAAAATACCAAATGACTCTAAATAGTCCTTTAAAAAGTCTCAAAACTCAAGATTCATCAACTTTTAGGAGTAGAAAGGCTCAATAAAACACTGATCTACAAAACCCTTACTTTATGCACAAAATAAGCTTTAACAAATGATGGTTTATTAGAATAGTGTACTCCAAACCTTCTGCCACTTTTAAAATGATTCAATCACATTTGTATAGGTCCTCCCCAACTATTCAAACTCTTTCCCAATCTGATTTCATGCTTTCCCATCATTTTCTACCATGGAGCCACACTTTTCAAGAAGGAAACTCTACATTTTTTGAGTGATCAGTAGCCAAACATTAAATTATTGGCTTCCCTTGCATTATTAAACATAAAAACAACTTAAAAAATCCTAACCTAACCTACTCCACTGAACTACAAAGCCTAAATTTGTGGAGTAGTCATAAAGAACCTATCTAGACTCTCAAAACCCTGTTTTAAGGGTTACAAACAATTATAGGTAAGAAGCCTGCAACTAGCCCTTAATTTGTAATTGATCTTCACAAACCACTTTATTTGAAGTGTCACAACTTTAATCTATTCAAACCAATAGGGAAACAAGACTTGATGATGCTGTATAAACCAAAAGGATGGAAAAATCACAAAAGAAACATTATTACTGAAAACAGGGTACTCTTATTTACCAAAATTGGTTACAAGGCTTAATGAATGCCTTTTGTTCGCCCTTTCCATGCTTTATATATATTCTTACATCAGTTAAACTAACTTACTTTACAACTTCACTGACCAAACCTTCCATTTTCCCCACTCTTCAACTTCTTATTGTTTTGCGCATTTTTGCATTTTTCATCTTTTGCAACTTTTAGCATTTTTTGCATACTAACTTGACTCACCTCCTAGAGACCTATTTGTGATTTTATTACATTAATTATGACCTTTCACATGACCTTGTTACATTTTTTTACATTTAAAAGTTCAATTTTTACAAATTTTCCCTTTGAAGGAATTTAGTAAACAAGGTGCTCCTACACCACAATTCAAGCCTCTTCAGTTTCCAAGTGCACCTCTATCCTTTCTCAATTCATTCTTATGATTTTCAGTTTCATATCTTGGGTTGCATTAGGTTTACATATCATTGTATTTCTCTCTTTCCAAGCCCTTGCTTGGTGGTGAACCCCATTTTAGTCTTTAATCATACCCTAAGACACCCTATTGGTGATCTCTTTCCCTCATTTCATCCCTTGATTGAGATCTCTAAGGTTTCCTTGAATGAAACATGGAGGAAATTGGTGGTTTTATAGATCCTAAAACATAGAGCGACAATTTTCTTCATTTCATATGTATATATATACAAATATATATACTCATTAACAAATGAGTCATTTAAATAAATCATCCAATATTCGAATGCACATATCCATGTTATCATTTCCATTAACAATACCATATCTATATATCTATATACATATACTTATATATACATATATCGACATACTCATATGAACATTCCATTATGCCAATACATATGTGTATATCCATATGTGTATATATATGTATATATGCATATATCCCATATATATACATTCACCTATGCAGCCAATCATATATAATGGATAACTTATCGATAGACATACATGCATGTGGTGTATATATATATATATACATATATCTATACATGGCTTATTGTCCCTTCGATACCCCCATGCCCGTGAGAAATCCATCCATGAGTATGCATAGGTACATCTACCTACATATACTCATGCACGTATTAACTTATGTGCATGGGTTATCATTGACATGTATAAGTATATATATTCACGTATATATATCTCATCGATTGAATATAGACATATAAGGTAGAACTAAAATGAACCATCACTTATCATAAACCAAGAATGCTCACAACATAATTCATGATCCTTTCTAATATAAACACAATTAAGACCATAGATGAGTTACCTATTTCCCAAATCTATGACTCAACTTAACCATTCCATGAGTGAGTGTGTGAAAGCTTAGTTAGGTTTCATTTAAAGGTTACTCGACCAAGTCCTTCTCTTGAGTGATACTTCCCCTCTCTTTCAAAGGATTAATCTTGTATTTGCATTCAACTCAACACATTTTCAATAGTAGTCAGTTGTTCATCAAATCAATCATTTGCATTACTCATTTCATAGTTAGCATAAAAATTCAATTAACATTATTTTCTCATATACATCTCACATTAAACATCAAATGATATTAACATTCATTCATGTTTTCCCAATGATATAGATAAACAAAGCACAAAGACATGTATTTCAATCAATTTACAAATACATTCACTTATTTAGTATTTTAACCTATCATAGTAATAGTAAATAAATAAACACACAATGTGGTGTAACAAACTCAATCCATTTGAATGATTTGTCTCTAACAATTGGGAGATACTCATTCTCACTCTAATCTATCTAGCTTAATAATAGGTACACAACCAATCATCTCATGCTAATTAAGCTCCAACTTCAACACTACAATATCTAGAAGCATCACTCTCCATGGAAAATGATCATTGTTCTGAACACTATAAGATTAAATCCATACATTATCGAATTCTTACACATAATTTTAATATGATTCCTATTAATTATATCATAATACTAATATAATTTTGCATCATAACATATTCAAATAGAGTAGTAATATATCAACATGGAGAATAGGAGGTAAGGTTATCATGTTAATAAATTTTGCAATATCACATAGAAGGGACCATAAATATTTTTGAACTTTCATGACATCTTAGGCTCAATATATATGAAATAATAAGCCATAAAAAACTAGTAATATTATTTTTAGAAATCCCAATACCATACTTATGTGGAACACCAATATCCTTCTTAAAATATTTTTTTGGCTGAAATTTAGAAAGATAGGACGAGTTTGGTGGGATATGTGAAGAACCATCTTTGAGTGCATTTACTTCTAATAAATTTAGTAAATAATGTTTCTAAAATTATCACACATGTATAAATAAAGTATAGATATTAAGGAATACCTTCTCTTTAATTATTTAAACTTAGCTTTTAACAAATAATCTATGGATTTTATTATTTGGAATTCGACAATGCATTTTTATAGACAAGGAATATAAATGAATAAAATAGCTATGCATTATTTCATTTATCTATATTTGAAACCAAATTTGAAATAATAATTTTTAAGGTTAATATTACTAACCTAGTCTACTATAATTTATATTGGACCAAGCATTACCTGAATAGTAGTGAGGACAAGAAAATTATTGAAGGTAAATAACATGAAATATAGTTCAATACACACAATACCTTCACTTAAAACCCTTCTTTCTCCTCAAATGGAGTTAAAGAGAGTGCACCCTAGCTCCACTTGATTTTCTATTTTGATGTGTTGATGTCTAGGAATGTGGTTGTTTATCAAACCAGAATCATGATGATAGTGATATGATTATAAATCAAATAGATGGAATGAGGATATGATGATAATCTAGGCTATGGAATAAGTTGATAGAAAATGCAGCAACATAATAGTAGGATGAGAATAGATTAATAGAAATTTGGGAAACATAAGAATATGAATATGGAAGACTGATAAAAATGGTATGGAAGGCATCTCATTTATAGAATTTCCATGAGAAAAATCAAGGGCCAATATGGATTGGTTGATGGATGGCTAGGATTGATTGAGGATTAGGGTTGGAATCAAAGTTGTATTCATGTGACAAGTGGGTAAGTGCAAGAAGTTGGGTCCACAAAATGTTCAAAAAGTGGAAGTGTTTTTCCTAATTTTTCAAAATTTGTCATAGTTGGACTAAGAATTTGCAATGCACTTACACATTGAATCTTAAAAATGTTCAGTACTATGAAATTTATTATTTGAAGTCTAGTTTTCAAATATGTAATTTATTCTAACACCTAGATGATACAAATTATTTTTTAATAGGCATGTATACAAAACCACTTTTTAAAAGTCACTTTTTTAGAACCATACTATGTGTGTGTATGGACACCATAATTTGACCTAAATAAAAGTATTTTTCTAGTTCCTTTCGGGGAAAGATGTGTAATAAATTGAAGATTGATGAGGATATTTTTTTATAGTTTTTTTCTAAAATATTTTTTATTAATTTCTTATTTAACAATCAGTTAGTTGTCACATTCCAATCCATTTCAACCATTTGAACTCAAATAAAACAAATAAATCTCTTAAATTGTCAAAAAAACACACATAGAAAGTGGAGCCTATTATAGTGGGACCTTCAGCATGATTGTCATGTGAATTTTTGGCTGTTATGAATTCACATAAACTAAATAAAATATGTACACATTATGTTTTCATAACACATACACGTTATTGGTCCATAAACTTAAGTGTTTTCACTTTTCCCTCCATTTAGAAATGCCTATAGAGTCAAAAACATGTACGTTATTTTAACCTAACAAAATACATACGTGATTTTAACTTTGTAAAACAAGTACATTCTTTGCTTAGTTTCAAGTTTGGAGGATGGATTTACCTTTACAAAACATGTACATTCTTTTAACTTAAAAAATTGTGTTCATGTTTTTCTTAGTTTTGGGTTTGAGCAATGGATTTACCTTTACAAAACATGTACATTCTTTTAACTAAACAAAACACATATGTTTTTTATTTAGTTTTGGGCATATCATGGATTTAACTTGCCAAAACCTTATGCACTTAGCCCTAACACATGTACACTTAACCCTAAAATCTATACCCATAACCCTAAGCTCTATACCCATAACCCTAAACCCTACATACCGTATACAATCAACCCTAATTTGTATCCCTCAACCCTAAACCATAGAGAGAGAAAGAGGTAGTTCTAGGTGAACACAAGGGAAATAGGGTTCCACCTTTAGGCAATGGAACTAAGGGGATAGGACCTATTTCACTCTTAGTTCATTAGCAAACCAAGATCCCTTGACCAAGTGACTCAATTGAGGGAAGGACCACTACTAATAGGAATAGTAGGAGGTTTCCTTAGGTGTGATTAAAGGGAGTTCACCAATAAGTGAATTCTTATAAAGAAGGAAATGAAAGTAATATGTAAATCTAACTATGTGACCAAGAAAATGAAATCTAAAATCAGAATGAGAGATTTAGGATAAATAGAGAAGCACTTGGAAGATTGAAGATTTCAAAAACAAGGTCTGCAATTTTGAAATTCTAAGTTTTGATGTGCACTAGGACTCATATGCCAAACTGGGTGATTTAGCCCTAGTTTATAGTTTTTGGGTAGAAATTGTAATCTTTCGGTGACAGATAAGGATCCTCTAAAAATTGGTAAAATGTTTGTACAATGACTCATACGCCCAAGGTGGTGATTTAGTCCCATTCACATAAATCTACAAAACATGCATCACAAGAGAGAGAGAGAGAGAGAAATGTTGTTTTTTTTAGTGGATGGCGGTCTTCCTCAGTCAAACCCCATTTGAGTAATTAAACTTTGAAATGAACTAAAATAACATGAAAGAATGATTAATGAATAAATGAATGTAGCAACTCACCAAACCTCAAGTTGAATCATTAGAGTATAGCTCTACATTTTGTATGAATTTTCTTCAATGGATGTAGATCTTGATCACAACACTTGATATGGCTTTGAATACTTGAACTTGGATCACAAATTCTACATCAACATGTTAGCTCACAAACACACATGATGCATGAAGACCTTGAAATGATTCTTGAATCTTGAATTGATGCTCCAAAATGCTTGATAATCAGCTCTTAAATGCTCTTGTAAACTCATGAATGCTCTTGAATACTTAAAATATCTCTTGAAGGCTCTAGATCTAGGTGAGACTCTCTTGTTTGAAGATTCTTAGGTTTCTTATGTGAAATAATGATTTAAAACCTTAATTATATAGGCATTCCATCTAATTTACCATTTATTAGATCCCAAATGTCAACATTCACAAAATTTAAATTTAAAACCCTAATTTCATGTTCAAAACCCTAAATAAAGGGGGCCAAATATAACTCATACACCCAAGGTGGTGTATGGGTCCCACCCTAGCTTTTCGGGCTGAGGAAATGTTGGGGGGTAGAATATTAAGTTTTTTTATTGAATTTATCAGGATTTCAGTTGAAATAAGCCTCAAGATGCATAATAAAGGGTCTTAGGGTCCTATTAATGATGATTTGAAGGTCATAAATGCAAGAGGGCCCAAAACTTAGTGTGAAGATGTAAATAAATACACTTTACAACACTAAATTAAGGAAAAATTAGGTATGTTTAGTTTAAAAGGGCATAAACTTAATGTGAATGTGTAAAACACATAATTACAACACTAAATCAAGGCAACATTAGGCTTAGTTTAATATTAATAATTCCCAAATTAAGTGTGAAAAAGGGATACTTTTTCCTACACTACTCTAGGGAACTAAAGTCTATACCCTATACCCTATACCGTCAGTTATCTAAACATTATCCCTCAACCTTAGGAACTAAAGCCAATAGGTTAAACCCATAACCATATACTCAGCCCTATACCCTATTCCCTAAACCATCAACCCTAAACCCATAAACCATAGGCCCTACACCCTAAATAATGAATAATTTAGAGATATTAAAGGCTAGAGAGAGGGGAGAGAGAGACATGGAGAGAGATAAAGAGAGGTGATATATAGAGAAGAGAGGCAGAGAAAGGGATTTGTGAGATAGATAGAAGAGATATCTACATAGGGAGGGAGGGAGAGGTAGATAAGGATGGATGAGGGGAGAGATAGGAAAGGGAAGTAGATAATGGAGAGAGAGAGAGGTTAGATATAGAGAGGTAGATCTATAGGGGAGAGAGAAGTGAGATAGAGAATAATAGAGATGGAGAGGAGAGTAGAGAGGGGGAGATTTGAGACTTGACCTTAAACTCTATACCCATAACCCGAAACCCTATACCCTATACCATCAGTTCCCTAAAACTTATCCCTCAACCTTAGGACATAAATCCAATAGGTTAAACTCTTAACCAT
Source organism: Sequoia sempervirens (assembly GCA_007258455.2). Taxonomy (NCBI): domain Eukaryota; kingdom Viridiplantae; phylum Streptophyta; class Pinopsida; order Cupressales; family Cupressaceae; genus Sequoia; species Sequoia sempervirens. The sequence continues at coordinate 62,662 of VDFB02138332.1, forward strand.
ATATTCAACCCTATATCCTAAACCCTTGACCCTAAACCCTATACCCTCAACCCTAAACCCATAAACCATAGGCCCTACACCTTAAATAATGAATAATTTAGAGATATTAAAGGGAGAGATGAGAGAGAGAGAGAAGGGAGAGAGATAAAGAGATTTGATATATAGAGAAGAGAGGTAGAGAAAGAGATATGCGAGATAGATAGAAGAGAGATCTACATAGGGAGGAAGGGATAGGTAGATAAGGATGGATGAGGGGAGAGATAGGAAGGGGAGGTAGATAGTGGAGAGAGAGGTTAGATAGAGAGAGGTAGATCTAGAGGAAAGAGAGAAGTGAGAGAGAAAATTATATATGGAGAGGAGAGTAGAGAGGGGGAGATGTAAAACTTAACCCTAAACTCTATACCCATAACCTAAAACCCTATACCCTATATTTTTAGTTCCCTAAACCTTATTCATCAACCTTAGGAACTAAAGCCAATAGGTTAAACCCTTAATCATGTACTAATCCATATATCCTAAACCCTATACCCTCAACCCTAAACCCATAAATCATAATCCCTACACCCTAAATAATGAATAATTTAGATATATTAAAGGGAGAGAGGAGAGAGAGAGGCATGGGAGAGAGATAGAGAGAAGTGATATATAGAGAAGAAAGGAAAATAAAGAGATATGTGAGATAGATAGAATATGGATCTACATATGGAGGGAGGGAGAGGTAGATAAGGATGGATAAGGGGATAGATAGGAAGGGGAGGTAGATAGTGGAGAGAGAGAGGTTAGATAGAGAGAGGTATATCTAGAGGAGAGAGAGAGAGAAGTGAGATAGAGAAAAATAGAGATGGGGAGGAGAGTAAAGAGGAGGAGATGTAAGACTTAACCGTAAACTCCATACCCATAATCTGAAACCCTATACCATTAGTTCCCTCAATCTTAGGAACTAAAGCTAATAATTTAAACCCTTAACCATATACTCAACCCTATACCCTCAACCCTAAACCCATAAACCATAGAGATATTAAAGGGAGAGGAGAGAGAGACATGGGAGAGAGATAGGGAGAGGTGATATATAGAGAAGAGAGATAGAAAAAGAGATATGTGAGATAGATAGAAGAGATATACACATAGGGAGGGAGAGAGAGGTAGATAAGGATGGATGAGTGGAGAGATAGGAAGGGAAGGTAGATAGTGGAGAGAGAGAGAGAGAGGTTAGATAGAGAGGTATATATAGAGTAGAGAGAGAAGTGAGATAGAGAACAATAGAGATGGAGAGGAGAGTAGAGAGGGGGAGATGTGAGACTTAACCCTAAACTATATACCCATAACCCGAAACCCTATACCCTATACTGTCAGTTCCCTAAACCTTATCCCTTAACCTTAGGAACTAAGACCAATAGGTTAATCCCTTAACCATATACTCAACCCTATAACCATATACCCTTGACTCTAAACCCTATACCCTCAACCCTAAACCCTATATCACATACCTTCTTGACCCTGAACCCTGTCCCTCAACATTGGGCCCTAAGGCCTATATAATAAACCCTCAATCCTATACACTCAACCCTAAACCCTATATCATATACCCTCAACTCTAAACCCTTGTGTTATTCCTATGCATGCGATACACAGCCACCTTGGTTCCTCTTACCTTGGTGTATAGTATCGTAGGCATTATCAAACTAAGTGCTCTCTATATTGCAGTTCAATTATTGCATTCCAAATACACCTAATCCCATACCATCCCTTCTTTCTAGTCACCATAATTTTTCTCTTTCCTAATCATGGATTGTATGTGCACATTCATTCTATATTTCTTCCATATGTCCATACACTCAATGTATTAATATGGTCACCTAGTCTTCATCTCCATCCAACTCATCTCATCACTGCATTTTCATCTTTAAAAGTATTTAGATTTGTTATTGTAAGCATCTTCTCATAATTTCATTTTCATCTTAAGTGTTTAGATATGTTATTCTAAGAATCTTATCATTATTGCATTTACGTTTGAAGTGTTTATATTTGTTATTTGAAGCATCTTATCATCAGTAAATTTTTATCTTAAGTGTTTAGATTTATTCTTCTAAGCATCTTATCATCATTTCATGCTTTCATCTTAAGTGTTTTATTTGTTATTTTAAGCATCTTATCATCATTTCCTTTTCATCTTAAGTTTTTAGATTTGCTATTCTAAGCATCTTATCATCTTACATTTTTATTACATTTCATATCCACAACTTACATATGCATTCTTCACTAGATACATTCTAGATTTATTTTAAACCGTATACATATATCTACATTAACATTCACCTACATATGTCATAAATCACATACACCAGTACAAGCATCATTATTAGTACATTGATATCATAATAATCATTAATATAAGCCATTCCTGATCATCATATAGTTGATCTCCTTGACCTCATTGATATAGCTGATCTCCTTGACCTCCTTGATCTAGCTAATCTAGATGTCCCAACCCTCAGGTAATCTATATAGCTTTACAAAACATGTACATTCTTTTAACTTAAAAAACATGTGCATTTTTTTCTTAGTTTTGGGCTTACACTGGATTTAACTTAACAAAACCCTATGCAATTAACCCTAACACCTATACACTTAACCCTAAACTCTATACCTATAACCCTAAGCTCTATACCCATAACTCTAAACCCTAGATACCCTATATAATCAATCCTAAATCCTATCCCTCAACCCTAAACTATAGAGAAAGAGGCTAGATAGAGAGAGGTAGTTCTAGAGAGGTAGTTCGGGTTTGTGACATGGCTTAACTTTCTCTTGTGGATTCATTAACTTTGGTGGTTGTATCGGGCATTAAAAGGTCGATCTTTTGGTGCAACAACAATCGTCTATGTAATAATTGGTATCAGAGCCTAGGTCATGGGTTCAAACCCCTCGCTTGTGCTAGGGGGATTTGCAAGGTGTGTGCCCTTGGTATCCTTCTATTGTGTAGTGTAGCGCTCGGGTTTGTGACATGGATTAACCACCACTTGTGGATTCATTAACTCTAGTGGTTGTATCAAAAATTAACAGGTTGATCTTTTGGTGCAACGACATCCATCTATGCAACAAAACCATTAATAACATGATGCTTAGAGATATATAGAGAGAGTTAGAGATTGAGGTGGAGGGGGAAAGAGTTGGATAGTTAGATTCAAGAACGTGATGCTTTTAGTGTAGGCCAAAGCACGCTCGCCTTTGTCATAATGCCAATATATTATACAATGAGTTCTATAAGGCTAACTATAAAATATAGTTAGTAGATCAAAATATAGATATATATTGTGTTTATCTATTCATTATACAAAAAACTATCTATGATTATTACCGAAGGTCATCCTTATGGTTTACTAAAGGGAACCCACTTAAGAGGATTAATTTACTCCAAACAGTCTTACTACAAAAGGGGTATTAATATTATTTTTACATAAGTGGACAAATTAACTATAAAATAGAACTAACAATCTTAAAATCCTCCTATTGCAAAAATGAAAGCTAATTAAATGCACGCTTATATAATTCTTATAATAACTGATTACTATCTTGTTTGATTTGTGACTTAATATTTAGCATATATATTATTTAAGTGAGAAAATAACAATAGATTTTATATAACAATAGCGGTACTTAAATGTGAAATTGAGGTTATGTTGATTTGCATACATAAATACATAGTTTCCCAAAGACTATACTAATTTCCTCTAAAATAAGATAGTGACTTTAGTTTTATCCCTTCTTCAATGATTTCATTTTCTTTGCATGATTCATGAACCAAAATTTTATTTTTTTCTTTATTTGTTTAACTGTAATTTTATAAAACACATACACTTTTTGGCTTGCACAAAACGCGTACACGTTTTGGCTTATACTTAGGTTTGGATGGCAATCCTTAGGCTTGGATGGTTCATTTGCCTCATTTTTGCATGATTTTCTCCTCCATTCTCATTTTTCAACTTTCTCATCATTAGGTTTACACATTATAAACTAAATATTACTAATATTACCACCATAATTTCACACATCTTCTAAGCTTTTTAACATACAATTTTTTTAGATTTGAAATACATTAACATATTTATTTTTTATTTCTTTCACTAATGTTTCCATAGTTATCAAAGACATGTGTATTGAATTTTTTTAATAAATTTTGACCTACTTGTCCAAATTTGAAAAAAAAAATATAATATTGGTCTACACTTCATTCTTTAGACATTGGAAAAAATTGCATTTTCGATTATTTTGGTGCAAGTTATGTGACGCGTATGCTTGGTGATGCAATTTTTAGGATGCATCCACTTTGAAAAGTCATAAAAAATATACTCAATAAAAAATTACAAAAACATATGTACAACTTCTAGTACTCACTCTTAACTATATTTCTACCAATGGTTTTTTTGAAAATGCTAGATGTAACTAAAAAAATTGAGGGGTGCACACCTAACACTATGTTATGTTTTTTTTAAAAAAAATAGGAACACTTTTGTGTATGCAAAGCATCTGATCCTCTTAATCTTTTCTATTTTTATTAGTTTAGAAACTAGATTCAAAGTACTACAATTATTGTTTTGTTGGTATCTTCAAATTTTGAGTGCATGAATCTCAAATTACTCCTCCAAGTTCAGGTTTAGTTGATCTCAAAATGAAAGTGGCCACTTTTTACTCCCTTTTTGTGCACCATCTTAGTGCACTTACCCAAAGAGAGAAGTAGAGAGGTAAGGAGGAAAGGTGGAGAGATTGAGAGAGGGAGGGAGGGAGGGAGGGAGAGAGAAAGAGGTATAGAGGGATAGGAAGGTAGAGAGAAATAGAGATAAATAGAGAGGGAAGGAGAGATGGAGGGAGAGGTAGGGATGGAGAGAGAGAGAGAAGGGATGGAGAGAGAGAGATGAGAGAGAGATCAATAGAGGGAGAGGTAGGTACAAAGAGAGAAGGGGACATAGAGATAAGTAGAGAGGGAGGGAGAGGTAGGGAGGTAGGGAGAGAGAGGTGAGATAGAGAGTGAGAGAGGAGGGATGGAGGGATAGATAGGGAGATAGAGGTGAGTTATAGAGAAAGAGATTAGAAAGAGGGGGGATGGGAAGGTAGGAAGAAGTGAGAGAGAGAGAGAGAGAGAGAGATGTGATAGAGAGAAGAAGAGAGGTAAGGAGGAAGGTGGATAGATTATAAGAGAGGGAAGGAGTGAGGGAAAGGGAGAAAGAGGTGTGGAGGGATAGATTCGATAGAGAGAAGTAGAGAGTGAATGTGGATGGAAGGAAGAGAGAGAGAGGGGGGAGATAGAGAAAATTAGAGAGGGGGATGGAGGGAGGGAGGGAGAGAGAGGTGAGATAGAGAGAACTATAGAGGAAAGGAGAGAGAGAGAGGGGGGGAGGGAGGGAGATATAGATTAGAGAGGGAAGGAGAGAGAGAGAGAGAGAAGTAGAGAGGTAATTCTTGAGCTAAATGGGGGGAGTTACATAAAGGGATGGATATAGTGAGAGAGAGGTTTGGAGCATAAGAGATGAATAATGAGTGAGATAAAGAGAGAGAAAGTTGATACAACTTTCTAATGACTAAAATTTGACCTCCTAATTACTAAAATTTGACATGTTGATTGCTAAAATTTGACTAATTCTAAAAAATTATAAAATCTTCAAAAACTAAAATTTGCATTATAACTACAAGAGATCTAAAACCACTCTCAAACATCCTGAAACTATATACATGAAATATAACTTAAATTATAATAAATTAAATGTACATATGTAAATGTTTATTTCATGTATATAGTTTCATTGGAAAAGAAATACAAAGACAAAGAAAAAGAAAAAAAAGGTGTACAACAAAATGCATTCTAAAAAGTCACCATTCACATTTGATGAGCACCAAATTTGGCACTTGCCAAATGGGTTACATTGGGGAATACCAACCCTTTGGGTTGGATGGCCATTTCATGCCAAAGACTTGATATTTTGAAAGGGTGATGAAATTTCATAGATTTTTGGTTGTGCTCTATTTAAGGTTGAACATGTTTCAATACAAATTTAGAAAAATTATACCATGATGAAATTAAGTTCTCTCTTAGTTATCTAACAATTAATTTTTTTACATTTTGATTATGTTAATATTTTCATCTTTAACTTCTTTTGTTAGTGTCTCTGTTTTTGTCAAAAACCAACATGAGATATTTTGGGTATAATTTTGTACTCATTCATCAAATTTTGAAACAAATTATATTTTTAGAAACTAGATTCCATTTTACACGTATTGAAAAAATTGATTTTCAATTAGTTTTAAAAAAAATAGAGGGGAGCACACTCGAATTTCTACTTTTCAAAATGTTTCCACTTCAAAAATTAGTTTTGAAATTCTAAATAAAAGTTAACATTTTAGAGGGAGCACAATAGACGCTATGCTATTTTTTTAGTAAAAATAGGACCACTTTGTGTGCTCCCCCTTTTTCATACCCGTAATTTTCACTATTTTCAAAAAAAAATATAGATTAGAAAGTAGATTCAAAGCACTACAACTCTTGTTCTTGTTGCATCTTCAAATTTTGAGTGTAACTATCTTCATTTTCTTGTTGAACATCAAACTTTGTTGATTTCAAAAAAATGTGGCATCTTAAGAGCCATTTTTGTGTCTCAACTTTTTGCACTTACCCGTAATTATTGTTTATATTTTTTTTATTTTTACTAAAATTAGATTATAGACACTAAAATATAAGGTTTGTTATCTTCTCAATAAAACCAATTTTTTAAATAAAAATGATGCACTAAAGCAAAGATTCCATTCAAATGATATAATTTTTCTATTTTAGATAAAAATTTAAGGAAAAAAATTGCATCCTATTAAAAATTTAAATTTTAATACACACAACTCTCAAAATTTATTTAAAATAAATTTATATTTATTGAAATGGGAAAAAAAATATTCCATGCACTAATTTTTTAAGTTTTGATTAAGTTAAACATAGGAAAAGGGCTCAGAACTAATACAAAATGGTCATAGAGATAAGTAGGATGAATCTCACCAGCAATGAGACTAAAAAAAATAGCAAACAAAGCAAGCTCCCAAGAAGAGATACAAGAACCAACTACAAAGAATAGAACAAAAAATACTAACAATGCTTTTGATTGGCGCATGGAATTGGAAAGAAACGATAAACAAGGGTCCTGAACCTATACAAAATTTGCCAAAATGCTAGAAGAAATGGACCCAATAGGCCACAAACAATAGGAACGATACTAACAAGAGAATGAGGAATAGTTGCAGCCTAGCTACCAAGTAAGACTAAAAACAAAAGAGAGGGTGGGGACCACCAAATTCCCACTTAGGTAATCCCAAGTCAAGAATGAGTTGACCCTTCACCCATAACTCAAGTATGAGTTTGGAAAGAGGAAGAAGAAAGACTTTTCCTCTTATGAACAACAATCCAAGGAATATTATCATCCAAATTATCATTACAAGGGGAGGTAAGAGGATAAACCCTCACAGAGATCCTATCAACACATGAAGATGGAGCAATAGGATGATGAGGTGAAAAGCATTCATCCACCTCATGAGAAATCTAAAGCTAAGAAAAACCTATAGGTGAATCAGGTTGCAAACACAAAGTAGGGGGAATCCCCAATAAGGTACATAGGGCATGATAAGGCTACACCAAAAGCTAGAAGCTCACCATTATCCTAAGAAGAGTCATCAAGCAAAAAATCAAGAGTACAAATAATCAAGAGATCACCATTATCATTCTTCCACCAAGTAGCAGTGATTTTACAAATTGGGAAAAAGTAGAGTGCCCCATATAGGAATTAGAATCATCAACATTAAAGAAGTGACCAATAGAGTTTTCAATGGACTCATAACAAGAATCCTCCCAAAGTTGGAGGGGGAGATTTAGAAGTCTAACCCACTATCGATGCACATTGAGTGGTTTGATAAGGAGGATAAAGGAAGTTGTCCAAGGTTTTATTAGGAGAGAGCGCTCTCCTCAAGCCCATAGCTTACCCAACACCAATTTTTTATCCTCAAAAGAAGCAAAGGAAGCAATGAAAAACCTTTAGCACAGGGGAAGAGCTCAATCTTACCACCCACAAGAATCCAACACCTAGTTGTGAAGATCCAAAAGAGAAGGCAAAAGATTGGTGAATATGCACACCAAATCCCTAAAGTGGTAGAAGTCCTCATTTTAACCATATATTGGCTACAAACCACCACTAGGGAGGATTTGGCACAAAGAAGGGGACATTTTTTTCCCTTGGGAGGATGAATAGTAGCAAAACCGACCACATGAGGAAATCTCCAAGTGCCAAACAAGAATAGTAGGCTTAAGAGGGGGGTACAACCCTAACCCATAGCCCTATAAGTGAAGGGTGATCCAATACCAAGTACCCTAGTAACAACCATAGGAGCAGAAGTTTTGAAGACCCCACAGTAGCCCTAGGTGACACCGTAGTATTTGTAATAGCATGCATAGGAGGAAGAACACATCCCATTAAAGCATCATGAAAGAGAATGGGAGGAGATGGAAATTTGAATCACCTACAATAGATGAAAGTTGCACAATAGATGGGAGATGAGAGGATGGGACAAGAGTGGCCATCTTTTTTCACTAATGTTTTAAGTTATTAACACACAAAAAATTGAAGGAAAAAAATAAAATTTAATATATAAAAAGTTGTGTCCTACTTAATCTCATTTTTTAGTATTGTATTAGTAACTAAATTATAATGTCAATATTATAAGAAATTACATTCAAATAATTATTTTTAATTACAAATATAAAATACACTAAAAATATATATTTTAATTGGTTTACATTATTTTAAAATTCAAAGCAGATTGTCACTTTCTAGTGATCCAAGTTAGAAAGTGAGATCAATAGTAGTCATTTCTTTTATAAAAATGGGACACAACTTTGAACTCTCACCTTGCTCAATCCTTATCTTTTAATTTTGTTGGGAATGACAAGATATTTTTCCTTGGGATCCCCAATTCAATAGTTGACAAGGCATCCTCTAGGATAGATTTTTCTCTCATTGGGAGGTTCATATGAGCTAGGCCAAACATTGATATTTTTAGAAAATTGACACTAAGAAAATGAAAATTATGTGCCCAAATTAAAATATCGGCTATGAGGAATGGCTTCTTTTATCCCCTTCTTGAACCATGTAGTCTGTGTTTGCAACTTCTTATATAGTTCATGGTTTCTATGTAAGTCAAGGATCTTCCTTGAAAAATAGAAATTGAGTGTTTATCCTAAAAATTAATGCATCAACAAGGTCCCATCTAGGTTAGGATACTTGGCTTGTTGTTGAAGTATGAGGATGAAGCTTTGAAGGGTATTGTAAATTCTCTCAATCAACCCATTGCTATTGATGCAGTGACCAAATACAAGAAATGCATTATTTTTTCCATATTTTATTTAAATGCCAATATGGATACATATGGTGATTCTATATTATATTACATTATCCTCTAAATTTGGTGAGTAGGTGTAATAGATTGTTTATGAGGATTCCATAGTTATGTGTCCAAAATGCCACAAACTTGGTCACTCTATTGTTATCTACCTAAACAATAGGAGGAAGAAAAACTCCTTACAAAGATAATAATCTTGGTCTTTCTCGGTCTTTGGAAGAGTTTCCCTTAGTGATTGGTGACAATGAGGGGGGGAAGGGGGGCTTCTTCAGATAGGATATGAAAACAATAAAATAGAGTTCCACCTTTTAGGGGATGGAACAATTAGGGGACCTATTGCACTCTTAGTTCATTACGAAACCAAGATCCCTCAACTAAGTAACTCAATTGAGAGAAGGATATATATAAGGATTTCCTTAGGTGTGATTAAAAGGGGGTTCACCACTAAGAAAATGCTTAGAAAGAAAGAAATGAAATTCATATGAAAATTTAAATATATGACCTAGAAAATGAAACTTAAAATCAGAATGAGAGACTAAGGATAAACAGACAAGCACCTGGAAGGCTAGAGATGACAAAACAAGATCTTAAAACCCTGAATTTTGTTGTTGCTAATGTGTACAGGGACTCATACACCAAAATGGGTGTGTTGGAACTATAATTTTCATAAAAAATTCTAAGGATTTTTTCAGTTGAAATCCAAAATTCATATTATAATTTTCATAAAAAATCACATTATTGCCATCCATGAAGCCAAAATAGCCTTCTACCACTATACTGTTACCACATTGGCTACCCTACATAGCCCTCACCTCATACATCTTTACCGCAGCCCCTTGCAAAATAGCTCACAATATCACAGTAAAGGAAGCTAACACTATACTCTATCACCTTTTCCCTTTTACTGCTATACTGCAGAGGGTTAGAACACAACCCACAGTAGAGCAGTATACTGAAGAATAGTGATAAAAGGAGACTGCTATACTGTAGAGGATTAGAACAAGACCCGTGGTAGAGCAGTATACTTGAGAGTAATAACAAGAGGAAACACCACTATACCACAGAGGGTCATAACATAGGTCATCGTAAAGCGGCATACTAAGGAGGGGCACTGGGATGATACTATGGTACCGCAAGAAAGATAAAGGTATCCTGTAGTAGAGCGGTATACTAAAACAAGGTAACAAAATATACCACGATACTCCAGAGGAGTGAAAAGTGACATGAGGTAATGTGGTAAAGCATCCGTTGAGAAATTTAAAGAATGCCAGTTAGATCAGTCAACTTCAAAATATGAAATTGAGCTCAATACAAAATATTTGAATGATGTGAATTTATGATGCGAGAGCTAATGTGTCTTGGTGTGGAGATACACAAAGTAGATTGAGATTTCTCATTCATAACAGTAGAAACCAAGTGCAGAAGAGCTCAAGGTGTGGGAGTGAAGGGAACTCTCCAAGGTGAACTACATTTTCGGGTAAGACCTGTTCATCACTCTTTGAATTTAACAATGGCACCAAAGAAAATAGAAGTAGGAGCTAAAAAAGATGAATCCAAAACTAGAAAACCCTCTTTACAATCACCATTGCTTGCTTTATTGCCTGGTTCACTAGATAAGGGGCCAAAAAAGGTTTTCAAAGAACTAGCTCAGGGATGTAGAGACCCTATCATTCCTCAGTCATGGTGGAATTTGTATTGGTATTTCTATAGAAACAAAAATGATAAGGTTCCAACATCAAACCCGTGGACCCTTGACTTAGCTAAATTGGTTGTTCCAAAAATTTTCATTGATGTTGACCTAGTTAAAGCCCTGGCTTGTAGCTACCATGCCTCATCCCAAATTGCCAGGCTTCCAAATGGTGGGTATTTAGTTGATGTTTCAAGGGAGGCCATTATTAAATGTTTTAACCTAAATAAACAAGTTGTTACTGAGGTAAATTTGGGTAAATTAGAACAAGAGTAAAAGAGGCTAAGGAGAACCTATAGGAGTGATGAGCTCCCCTTGCATATGAAGAGGGGTGATAATAATAAAATACTTCTCATCCCTTCCTCAAAAGTAGAGCCTTTTCCCGTGTCATATTTTTAGGTTTACTTCAAAAACACCTATCATGCATTGTGTCAAGTTCTTGGGATAGATGCAGAAGATAATATGTCAATAGGATTAATGAGGATGGATATGATCATTTAGCATCTAGAGTCAAATGTGGAATTTGATTTTGCATCTATGATTGAAGAGAAAATACATGAGGGTTTGTTGCAGGTCAAAGAGGCTAAGGCTTCCATAGTCTTTAGAAAGTATTCTTTGCTATGTCATTTGATTTTATTTCAAAATGAAAAAAAATGGACTATAACGATGAAGCTATGCACACAAGAGAATGGAGTTAGACTTCCTATACAAAATTGGTGCTACATCTAGGACAGCAGGTGCACATAATGTGATTTTGTTGTGTTCAGAGATGATTTTGTTGTTAGATTAATTGTTGCCCTTGGTTATTCAACACCAAGGTTACCTAAATCACTAATGAGTGTGATGAGGCTAATGTAGTATAAGCCACACTAGGGCTATACTCATAATTATGTTAATTGGTTCCTTATGCCACAGCATACTATTATCAGGGTGTACAGTTGTGATCAAGCAGCACACATTTCACCAAAATTTATACCTGTAAGAATATGCTTTTTAGATTTCATGTGGCAGATGCTCTAGATGGAGCATGATTTAATGAGGAATTAGAGAAAAGGCACATTCTTTCCTGATTTAACAATATTTGAGGAATTGTTTGTTGGATCTAACATGTTGGAGGAACTACAAAGGTTCATGAGGGTCAATTATCCCCTCAAGTCTGGAAAGGAGAGAGTATCTAACCCAGAGGGTCACATTAATATGATCAGAAGAACTTTTCTACCAAAGAGGGCTATATCTCATGTGTTTGACCCAGAGGAGGATGTAATAAGAAATTTGGTTTTGATGACGTATTTCAAACTAGAAAGAGATGGATAATAATGATGAGGTGTGAAGATTAGAAGGAGAAGAATAAAAATTTTAAATGGTTTTTTGCAGATGAACCCAATCTTCTCAAAAGGATGCAAATGATCCTTGGGAAATTTGATGGATTTTATAAAAGGGCCCAAGATGAGGGGTTAATTCCACTTCCCACTCCCCCACAACCATCACATGAAGCATCCACATCTCATACACCACCCACATCACCTACACATCCATCCCCTCCATCTCCCACACATGAACCCCAGGCAGAGAAGCAGAAGATTGAGTCATTGGTTGATTATGGCTCGAGTGATGATGAGGAACAGCAAGCAGTTTTGACTCTGAATGAAATGAAGGAGGTGGCAGAGCAACAAAAAATTCAAGATCCTCATGACCCTAAAATCAAGATATTAGAGGAAGGTGTTGATGAGATTCAGGATGATGAGAGATTAGTTGCCTCTCTAAGGTTTATGGAGGATGACAATTTTATTTATACTAGTGAATTTAAATATTTTTGGATTAAGATGAAGATGAGCCAGTTTGATGAAAGATTGAAGATTAATCTCATAGGAGTCGGTGAATCAAAGTAGGTTGAAATTCAAGCTCAAGCATTAGCAAAATAAAATATTGATAATATTAATGTTACCCCCAGGAGGCAAGAGAATTAGTATTGAAAAGTGATATGTTGATCATACCAAGGATGAAGCTATCTAAAGTGTTTATTTTGGATCAAATTAGAGCACAAGATGACCCAATGTTAGTTGCAGAGTTTGATTCAGAGGAGGGTGTTTCAAGAGCAGGGTATAACCCTACCACCCAAGCTCTTGCTTTATGGAAAAAACAAAAGAGCACAAGGAATCCTTGACTCTTAGATGTGGTGCAAGAAATGAGGGGGTCAGCCATGGCAAGAACAATCAAAGACACAACTCCTACAGAGGCTGCAACTATAACCATGCATTCTGCAATGTTCACCAAAGATGTGGAGAATATGGAAAAGAAAATAACTGAATATGAGAAAAGACTAAAATTATCAAATGATGAAATAAAATAAAAATTATTGAGAATGTAAAGTTGAAAGAGAAATTACATCAGGCTACCACAGTGAAGGGAGATGACGTAGTTGTTTATCACCCACCTATCCAGGCTAAAGACCCACAAATACAACAGATGAAAGAGGAAATTGATAAGCTAAAGAAGCATAATATGGAAGATGTGAAGCATCACATCCTGGATACCTCGAGAAAGATATTGGACCACAGAATTGGGATACTGAAGGAAAAAATAGGTGGAGTACATGAAGCTTTAGCAATCTGGTTCAAAGCCTTGGAACAGATAAATTCCAATTCCCCTATCCTTGAGGAAATCCAGAAGAGATGGAAGCCTATTTATCACATTCTGACTACTCTGTGCAAGGCCACACAAAGGGATCCAAATACCCCTCCAAGACTCAAACCAACGCAAGAAATGGTAAAGGGGGTAATTGAGGAGCATAAGTACTTGATAGATATGAAGAAGAAAGTGGAAAATAGGAGGAATGTATTTGATTCTATTAAATACATCTTCAACCCTTCAATCATCAAAAATGATAATCAATTAAAAGGTGTTAATGAGTGGAAAGACTAATTTGATCAAATGACTTCTCAATGCTTGGCACATGTATAGAATGATAGGGATATTAGCCTTGAAAAATTTCATGCTTTGCTTGATGGGATTATTATACTAGACAGTGGATACACAAAATTTTTGGTAGATGTTAGGAACTTGCTTGATAATAGATGGAAGAACCACCTCACAAATCTCACAGCAACACAAGAGTTCAAATGGCCAAATGATCTGGCAATCAGTATGTGGCAGGAGAATTATTTGGGCTTCAATGAGGATTGATCATCATCATCACAAAGAGAGATTAATCATACAGTAAAAGCTTTGCACAGGCCTTAGATGACCACAGACTTTTACTTGAAGACTAACTGATTAGCACACATGTTGTTGTTAAGTTATTTCACTTATGTTTAATTTCATAATTATGTTTTGTTACCAAAAGACATTTCCTTTGGTCTAAAGCTTGTTGCCTCTCAAATAAATAAGAGAGACCAATACCAAAAGGAATTATTAGATTGGATTGGAGGAGATTAGATAGGAAAAAGCAACAGGTGAATAGGGATAATGTCTACATTTCAAAAGACCATGATGCATGTATGAAATTTTGGAGAAATCAATGAAAGAACTCTAATTTTGTGGCATCATACTGGTGTCAATTGTTTGTTAAGTTAATTGAAAAATATTATCAAGTTGTCTCCAAGGTTGATATTTATCTATTATTTAAATTGATATATCAAGTATATACTCAATTTATCAATGCACATTTTTTGTACTTGTGTGGTATGATTAATTGGTTCTTTTGAGTAAAGATTAAATCCTTCTAGTCATTCACAGTAATTCAAAAGTGTCATTTGGATCACTAAGAAGAACCTGGTAATTACATTCTTGCATGTTTATACAAGTTATAAACTAATATTGGTATGTCAAACAATTAGAATTTCTTCCAAATACAAGCCACTCATCTTAGACTTTCACTTGACTCCATATACCCAACAAGGCACTGGTCTCACCCATTTTATTTATCTAGTTTCATTTCAAAACCTCACATCTATTAACTAAACATATTCATAAACTCTACCTTGATATTGCTTATACAATTTATACCAAATAGGTTTGCATCTCTCCACATCCAACTGCCATTGTGGATAGATTGTTTAAGTAGGAAACACACAATATAAGTCTGCTCCACTTGCATAGGTATACCCACCTAGGTCTGGTAGATCCTAAAGAGAAGAAGGTTCAAATTCATCATTTGGCCTTGTAAATTAGCCAAAAATGTACCAAGAGCTTGGCAACCTCTTGTGGTTTCAAACCATCATTTTTGAGACCTAACAGTTTGGCAACTCTACTAGGGAGTCAACTCAGAGTTAGGGCCTTTGTCATAGAGTCAAAAATAATACATAGGCTCTGCTAGGAATAAGAAGCTATAAAATTTTCTCACTTCCACATAAGTGAGTGGAAAATGTAATAAAATAAAATACACATCAGACTATGACAATAGTTCACAACATGCAAGGCATAAGATCCTTGTATAAAGGAGGTCCTAGTGACAATAGTAAATGGACACATAAGAATGATAAAGGTAAGAAGGTGTCTGATGAAATGTGATGAAATGTGAATGAAAAATAAGGATAAAATATTAAAATCTTACTTTGAGACATATAATCACTATGATACTTTGACAAATGAAAATAGCCCAGCAGGAGAATCTCACACTCCTAAAGAAAAAGGAATCCTTTCTATCAGCCAAATCCTAAGAAAGATGGAGAATTTATGTTGAAATTGAGGCTAAAAGAATCAAGAGACAACATGAATATGATCAGGGAGTGGAAGGCAATTAGAATGAGCCTATTGATAATACAACCCCTGAAGAAAATTATGAATTTATGACTAAGGAGGAATTAAATGCACAATTGGAGTATGAAAGACAAGAAATAGAAAGAACTAAAGAAAAATTTGAACAGAGGCTCCAAGTGGTAAAGGAACTTTTGGATTTGAATTTGCAAAGATCCTAGTTTGATGCTTAGATATCTAACCTTCCTAAATATACACCACCTCACAGGCATGGGATTAATAGTGCAAGACCTTCAAATCCACCAAAAGCATCTCAAAAGCCATCTAGGAATCAATACAAGTCATCAAATTCTCCACCTAGAAATCCATCACAACACCTAAATGCTTAGCCACCCCCTGGCCAAAAATATGTGCCACTGCTCCATGCACAATACAATAATCCATTATATCAATATCAGCATCCTCAAAACCCACCTCCTCAGTAATACACAGCCATGATCAGACAATTTGACTTGGAAGGATTACAAATATATCCTTACCCTATGGACAATAGTTGGAGAGGTCTTGTCCCAAAATTTATAGGAAGTAGTGTGGTCACAGCTGAGGAACACCTAAGGAGTTTTAATGCTTTCATTCAAGATCTGGATATGTAGTATGAAGATGTACAGATGAGGCTATTTATGATGTCATTAACTAAGGAAGCTGGAGATTTTTTTTAACAGTTTACCAATAGCTTCCATTGACTTCATTAAGGAGTTTCATGATCAATTTCTTGAATAGTATTGGAACCAGTGTGCACCAGAGTTTTCCTTGCATGAATTGATAAGTACACAAAAACATCAAAATGAATCAGTCTATGACTTTAACCAGAAATTCTCCAAATTGCATAATAAAATACCTCCTGGATCCAAATTGGTAGACCCCACAGCATTAAGTATTTATCTAAAAGCATTTGATCCAAAGATAGGATATGAGCTCAAAAATAGGTGCCCTGAAAACTTAGTTGAAGCTCAAAAAATAGCATTGACTATTGAAAATAATAGAAAGGTTGTTGGGATGATAAGTAAGAGAGATAATCCTAGGGTTCCCCAACATTTCAACAATCCTCAGCATAGGAAAGAAAATACATACAGAAATGAAAGGCCCAGGTTACATGATATGCCTTACAATACAAAATAGAAGGGTGGAAATCCTATGGTGGATAGGCCTAAAAGTAAGGAGACTCTGATCCTTTAAAGAAGAGAGGAGCATACATGGTGAACAATAATCCTTGGTGTCAAGTTTGTGACTTGCCACATTCCCCTAACCATTGTATTGTAGCTCAATCAATACAAGAAGAAGAAATTCCAGTAGACAATAATGAAGGGGATCACATAATTTATTTAACTTCCACACTCTTTATCCCATTGAGCAGGAACATTCATCTTTAGAAGAATTATAAGGGTACAAGTATGATGTTGATAACCAAATATACAACATTCACATGGAAGAAGAACAAGTTTTTTCTAATGATGAAGGAAGCATTGATGAATGATGTTCTGTTAGTACACTACCTCAGTCAAGTAAATGCAGTGTAAGAAGACCGACTAAGGAAGAAATTAAGAAATTGACCATTGCCTCAGTGGAAGAGGAAAAAAGAAAATATTGGTTGAGGAACAGAATAGTAAATGAAGGTGAGGGTGTTCGAAGAGGGATATTCGTGAAAGACAAAACATAGGGAGCACCAAAGAAAATAGAAAATAAGTAGCCTGATAAGAATGTGAAAAAGCATGTTCAGAAGGAGGAAAGCAAAGAGTTGCATAAAAATAAACAAAAGCCTGATGGCACAAACAAAAGAGAAAAAGAGGAAAGCAAAGGAGAGTCACTAGATCAAAAGAAGATGATCAAAACAGAAGGTACCTCTTTTGATTTCACACAAGCTTTATCCCAAGTAAAAATGTTTGTCCCATTACTTGAAATGATGGAAATTAAAGAGTATAGGGATAGTGTCATTCAATTAATATCTAGTGGGAATGATAAGAACACAAGCTCTAAAAATAAAGGAACCAATGAGGTTAGTAATAAGCAAGAAAAGGTAAATGTTCCAGAGGTTTGTCTAGGGGATACATTAATAAATCCTCATCAAGTTGACCCATTCTTTACTACATTACTTATAAATAACAAACTGGTGAGGAACTATATGATAGATTTTGGTGTTGCTATCAATATCATGCCAGTAGGGGTTATGAAACAACTTGGCATGTGGGTGGATACCAATGGTGGTAAGTGTTGTTCTATGGATAGTAGGCATGTCCCAGTAGTGGGAGTTATGAAAGATGTGGAAGTAAAATTGGCTTCTTATCCACAAGCAACTTATAATATTAACATAACTATGATTTATACGTCTCCACATTTTGGGATGCTTTTATCAAGATAGTAGTGGACTACAAGGTCGGAAATGTATAGTTTGACTTTCATATGCCACAATACTAGTCAATGGTGAAGAGTCAAATTATATAAGAGAACTAGTGCAGGAGCACCTGGCAAAGTTCAAGTTTTATTGAAATTTTGGTTGACGTTACAATTTTTGTTGTGCTTTCATAAGGTCATGTTGACCATTGTTTTAGGTGCTTAGGGTTGTTTTTAATCCTTGGGAAAGAAGTTGACAAGTGCTAAATAGTTTTACAACATCATATTGCTAGGTTGGCAAAAGTTGTTAAATGTCTGAAAACACATTGGGTTTTATAAACTGCATCTTTAGGTCATCTATGAGCTCGACCCAAGCTTCTAAATGATTTTGTTGGCCTATTTAAGGCATGCATCGACCTTGTGATAGGGTTGGAGGATATAGTATTTTGGAAAACTTTTATAATATTGCTGGTAACAACGTTCAAGAAGGCAGTTTCCTGTGTTTGGCGTTGTTCTTGAGCTTTAATGGAGTAATCTTGCTATCATTTTGTTTGTAGAACGTAGTGTTAACTTTTTTCAAGCTTAGTGTACCAATATTTTGGTTTTGTAAATCTTTTTCTTCTTCTGTTTGTACATAGTTTGTCAACTGTCATTTTCATGCCTGTTACAGGCAGTTTTGTAATAATGGAGTCCTAGAGCATCTTCCCACTGTACAAATTGTATGGCCTCTTGGGATTTGTGCCTAGGCTCCCTCATTGTAATTATGGTAGATTGTAGGCCTTGTTTGAGTGCAGGAGCTTCCAGCATGATGATGCCCTAGGCAAGCCAGTGCAGGTCCGGTTGGGGCAGACTTGGAGAAAAAGAGCCATAACTTGCAGGGGACGTGAGATCTTGAAGAAATTATTTTTGCAGAATTTAGGGGGTGGTCTTGGCTAAGAATGGTGCTCAGGAAGAGGGTTTACCAATTAATTTGACAGTAGAACTTTTCACCAGTCCTAAAAATATTTCTGAGCAGCTTGAAACCCTAGGTTCTTGACCATTTTTGCATTTGGACAGTGTACGGCCTGTATAGGACTAAAACCCTAGAAATATTTGAGGAATAGGCATGAGAAACACTAATCCTCAACAAAGGAACCTAAGTCTTTGGTGGGTTTGGAAGAAAAAGGCATTTGTTATCTGTTCAGAGGCCTAATTGGGCTTTGGGCTTGTAGCCCTTTTCAAACCCCAGGGAAGGAATAGTGTGAAGCGATGGAAAGGTGGGAACTTGTGGTTGTTTAGGAACCATTGTTTGACCATTTTGAAGCCTTACAATACCTCTCACCCCTTGCAAGGATCCAATAGAAGGTTGGAGATAATTTGGTCTTTAAGAAGAATAAGGGCCAATGGAGAGAATGTGATGAAGCACCAAAGGTTAACTTGGAAGAAGGATAGCATGTTGATAGGAGAGGAGTTGGTCAGAAAACCAGGGGAACCTAGCCATGAGTAGGGGCCTATAGGTGAGATTGGTGAAGCCAAGCACCAAGGAGATCTTTTAAAGAAAGACCTAGAGCAGGAACCTGTGATTGGTTCCTCCAACCTCCCTATCATTGGTATCGAGCAAGTTAAAGATTTGGGAAACTGTATATGTCAGAAGTTGGAGTCAAGTGAATCTCACATCATGGTGACAAATGCAATTATACGAATGGTTGAAGGAACCATAAGAGGAGGAAAACAAATTGTTAAAAGAATAGAGCAACGAGAAAGCATTGAACAATCTTGAGGTTGGAAGAAAGGTACCAAAGAGGAAGGGTTGCAGAGGGAAGAAAGGTCCACGGGCGACCTGTTTTGGAGGGAGGAGCCTTTCTTGAGGCATTGAAAGCCTTAGTGGAAAAGGACCGAGGAGCATACGTTTAGTGGAAAAATGGAACCTAATTTGGTCAAGATTTGGATAGAAGGAATGGAGAATCATTTTGAGTGTGATGGTGTCCACTACAAAGAGCTCTCAGAAGGTGAAGGTTGCTAAATCAAGGTTGAGAGGATCAGCCTTGGCATGGTGGAAGTTTGTTCAGACTGAAAGGGAAAAAGAAGGCAAACAGCCCATATCAACTTGGAAAGGAATGGTTGCTAAGGTAAAGGAAGCCTACATGCCAGATGACTATGAGATTCAATTGCACAAGAAGAGGAAAAGTCTAAGGAAGAAAGACCAAGATGTAAACACTTATACAGAAGAGTTCCAAAAGCTTTGTATGAGGTCTAATGTGACAAAGGATGAGAGTCTCAAAGTGGCTAGGTACCTTAATGGCTTGAAATGGAACACTCAAGAAGAGATGGCTCTTTTGAGTCCTAAAACAGTACATCAATGTTATCGATTGGCTATCAAGATTGAGGAAAGGAACAAGAGGAAGCAAGATCAAGATTCACAGAGGCGGGAGGCAGAGGCAAAGATCAAAGAGGACAGTGTGGTGGTTACCAAGGAAGAGGTGGTGACCAAAGAAACCAAGGAGAATCAAAACTCACTAAGCATGGAGGTGAAACATCTTCGAGAGGAGGATTTAATAGAGGAAGAGGACCTCAAGGAGGTTCAAGCAGAGGAGAAGGAGCAGGCGGGAGCAATTCCTCTTGCACCAACATGAAGTGTTATCATTGTAGTCAGCAGGCCACCTGCTTATAGGTGCCCGGGAGAAAGCTCCCTCTTCCCTAGCGATGAAAGAGAAATTGTATGCACAAGAGGACACCATGAGTCTAAGCATCTGTTATGGAGTCACATAGAATGGGGTAGGAGAGAATCGTGTTTTATGAGAGTTGATGGTGACTAGTCGAGGAGGAACTAAACAAAGAGAGCTATTTTTAGAGTAAGATGCAAGATACTTGGAAAGGTGTGCAAAGTCATTGTAGATTCTGGTTCAACAGATAATATAATCTCAAAGGAGGTAGTAACTAAGCTAAAATTGGAGAGAGTACCTCATAATAACCCTTACAAAGTCACATGGCTGAATAAAGGGTAGAGTGTTTTGGTTAATGAGCAAGTAACAGTGGAATTTTCAATTGGAGGGTACAAAGATAAGCTAATTTGTGATGTATTACCCATGGATGCATGCCATCTACCTATTTGGGTAGATTCACGTAGCGCTTTATGGCAGTGTTGTTTATGATGGGAAAGAGAACACCATTTCATTCAATAAGGATGGAAGAACCTTCAAACTGCAGTCA
This sequence comes from Sequoia sempervirens, assembly GCA_007258455.2. NCBI lineage: Eukaryota > Viridiplantae > Streptophyta > Pinopsida > Cupressales > Cupressaceae > Sequoia > Sequoia sempervirens. Next base: position 84,044 of record VDFB02138332.1, read on the forward strand.
TTGATTGAGGAAGATGAAGGACAGTCAAAGGTACCAAACATTATGTTGAGTAGTGGCAAGAAGTTCATCAAGGATCTACACCAAGGAAATGAAGGGTATGTGATCATGATGCAGCCCAAAGAAGAGGAAAAGGCTGAAAGGATAGTGTTACCAGCAGCAGTCCAAAACTTGCTTGACAAATACAAGAGCATAGTGAGTGATGGAACACCAGCAACTCTACCACCCAAGAGAGCAATAAGTCATCAAATTGACTTCATACTTGGAGCCTCATTGCCTAACAAGGCAGCATACAAACTCACACCAGATCAGAATCTTGAAGTGGCTAGACAAGTGGAAGAATTGTTGAGTCAAGGTCTGATTCAAAAGAGCATCAGCCCTTTTGCAGTCCCAGTGGTTTTGGCAACAAGAGAGTAGGTGGATGCTGTACTAATTCTAAGAGCAATCAATGGGATTCTGATCAGATATAGATTCCCTAACCTAGAATAAGAAGATTTAATGGATTGTGCTTGGAGAACCGCGATGTTCACCAAGGTTTGGACCTTAAAATTAGCTACCATCGAGATCTAGAGTTAGGATGGAGATGAGTGGAAGACAGCTTTAAAGACAAATGATGGCTTATATGAGTGGAAAGTGATGCCAGTTGGCCTCTCAAATGCCCCTAGCACATTCATGAGACTAATGAATGAGGTGCTTAAGGATTTCACAGGGATCTTTGTAGTAGTATATCTTGATGACATACTAATTTTTGATGCAAAAGGCAAGCGAGGAAGGAACAGCTGAAGCATGTGGAGATGGTTCTTAGAAGGTTGCAAGAGGAGAAGTTGGCAATCAACCTTCAGAAGTGTGAGTTCTTCAAGCAAGATCTTGTGTATCTAGGTTTTGTAGTATCCAAAGAAACGTTAAGGTGGAAGCCATCCTAAACTAGCCTACACCAACCACAGCAACAGAGGTAAGGAGTTTTCATGGTTTGGCTCAATTCTATAGAAAATTCATAAGGAATTTTAGTGGTATATGTGCACCAGTCCTAGATACTATAAAAGGTGGTATGAAAAAAAAGTTTAAGTGGACTCAAGAGGCTGATAAGGGGTTTGAAAAACTAAAACAAGAAGTGGCAACTCAACCTATTCTATTATTGCCTAGTTTTGACAAGTTGTTCATAGTTGAGTGTGATGCAAGTAGAGTAGCAGTAGGAGGAGTACTTAGTCAAGAAGGTAGGCCTATGGCCTTCTTTAGTGAAAAGCTTAATGAATCCAAGCAAAAGTACTCTACCTATGATCTAGAGTTATATGCTCTAGTGCAGTCCCTTAGGAAGTGGAGGCATTATTTGTTACCCAAAGAGTTTGTGGTCTTCACTGATAACTAGGCACTTAGTTACACCAACACCCAAGAGAAGCTGAGTAATAGACATTTGAAATGGATGGAATACATCCAAGCATTCACATTTACTATCAAGCACAAGAAAGGACAAATGAACAAGGTTGCAGATGCATTAAGCAAGAGAATGTTGGCAGTGCAGGAGATACAACTGAAAAGCATTGGATTAGAGAGTTTCAAAGACCTCTATGGTGAAGATGAAGACTTCTCAGAAGCTTACAAGGTATGTTCTAATTTTGAGAATCACTTTCATAGCCAATATTCTGAGTATACATTGCAAAATGGACTGTTATTTAAGGGCCATCTGTTATGTGTTCCAAGAGGGTCAATGAGGGAAAATCTGATTCAAGAAAAGCATAATCTGATCTTAGGCGGACATTTTGGTATCAATAAAACTTTGAAACTAGTTCAAAGGTTCTACTCTTGGCCTAAGTTAGCAAGAGATGTTAGAAAGTATGTGGAACAATGTGTTGTGTGTATGAGAGCTAAGGGAAGAGATAGTAATGTTGGTTTGTATCAACCCCTACCCATTTCTAACAGACCATGGGGGTGTGTGAGCATGGATTTTGTGGTAGGCCTTCCTAAGACCAAGACTGGTTTTGACAGTGTTTATGTAGTGGTAGACAGATTTAGCAAGATGAGTCATTTTATTCCCTGCAAAACTACTCATGATGCAAGCTATATAGCTCATCTTTTCTTCAAGGAGGTTGTGAGGATCCATGGCTTACCTTTAAGCATAGTTTCTAACAGAGATGTGAAGTTCATGAGTAACTTTTGGAAGACTCTATGGAGGCGGTGGGTACAAATCTGTCATTTGGATCGGCACCTCTCGGGCCAGGTGTAGCGAGGGTGATTAGCGAGGTGTTGGGTAATCTTTTAGGTGTCTCACCCGAAGGGGTATGGACAGACCTAGGATATGTGGTTATCTCCCCAGAAATTTGAGATATGCTTATAATAGCCGGTGTCAATAGAACTATAGGGAAGAGTCCATTTGAGGGTTGTGTACATGGGATGCACTTGAGGAATTTGTGAACTTCGAGACGCGGATCCCGATGGAGAATAGGAGTGGACATGCAGAAGACTTCACTCAGACTATGAAGGAGATTCATGAGTAGGTCAAGAAGATAGTTACAGCAGCAACCCAAAAGTTGAAGGAGAATGTTGATTTGTCAAGGAAGGATGTACAATTTGTAGTTGGGGACTATGTTATGGTCCACCTCAACAAATCTAGATTGCAAAAGGGAATGGAAACCAAGCTCCAGATGAAAAGAGCGGGTCCATGCAAGGTGTTGGCCAAATATGGCAAGAATGCATATAAGGTGGAATTACCATTAGATTTGGGCATCTCTCCGGTGTTCAATGTAGCTGACTTGATCAAGTACAAGGGATCAATCAATGATGTGGATCCAGAGACCGGTCCCGAGGGGAAGTTCTCAAGGACATCAGTAATATACCCTTCCCTCATCAAGACAAGCTTCAAGCAGAGAAGATCTTGGAATCAAGAGTGAAGAAGGCTACAAGGCATAGGGTGTACATGAAGCATCTTGTAAAATGGAAGGATAAACATGAACCTGAAGCTACCTAGGTAGAAGAAGTAGAATTTAAGAAAAAAGGCATTGATATGTCTCTGATCTTTCCCAAAGTTCCTTAGTTGTTTGTGCTGAGAGGGGGAGAATGGTGCAGGAGCACCTGGCAAAGTTCAAGTTTTATTGAAATTTTGGTTGAAGTGACAATTTTTGTTGTGCTTTCATAAGGTCATGTTGACCATTGTTTTAGGTGCTTAGGGTTGTTTTTAATCCTTGGGAAAGAATTTTACAAGTGCTAAATAATTTTACATCATATTGCTAGGTTGGCAAAAGTTGTTAAATGTCTGAAAACACAGTGGGTTTTATATTTTGCTTCTTTAGGTCATCTAAAGGCTTGACCCAAGAAGCTTAACTGTTTTACAAGCCTATTTAAAAGGTATCACCTCGACCTTGTGATAGGGTTGGAGGATATAATATTTTGGAAAAATTTTGTAATATTGTTAGTAGCACCGGCATTCAAAATGGAGTTTCCTATGTTTTGGCCGTTGTTCTTGAGCTTTTAATGGAGTAATCTTACTTTATCATTTTGTTTGTATAATAATGTAGTGTTAGCTTTTTCAAGCTTAGTGTGCAATATTTTGGATTTATAAATCTTTTCTTCTTGTTTATGCATGGTTGTCAATTTGTCAATTTAGGGCACATTACAGTGAGTTTGTAATAATGGAGTCCTAGAGCACTCTCCCACCGTACAAATTGTACAGCCTCTTGGGATTTATGTATAGGCTCCCTCCTTGTAAATATGGTAGCTTGTAGGGTTTGTGGCAGTGCAGGAGGCGCTAGAAAAGCTTTACCCTAGGCGAGCCAGTGCAGGTCCGGTTGGGGCAGACTTGGAGAAAAAGGAGCATAACTTGCAGGGGAGGTGAGATCTTGAAGAAATTATTTTTTCAGAATTTAGGGGGTGCTCTTGGCTAAGCATGGTGCTCAGGAATATGGTTTACCAATTCATTTGATAGTATAACTTTTCACCATTCCTAAAACTATTTCCGAGCAGCTTGAAACCCTAGGTTCTTGATCATTTTTGCATTTGGGCAGTGTACAGCCTGTACAGGGCTAAAACCCTAGAAATCTTTGAGGCATAGGCATGAGAAACACTAATCCTCAACAAAGGAACCTAATTATTTGGTGGGTTTAGAAGAAAAAGGCATTTGTTCTCTATTCAGAGGCCTAATTGGGCTTTGGGCTTGTAGCCCTTTTCAAACCCCAGGGAAGGAATAGTGTAAAGCGATGGAAAGGTGGGAACTTGTGGTTGTTTAGGAACCATTGTTTGATCATTTTGAAGCCTTACAATACCTCTCACCCCTTGCAAGGATCCAATAGAAGGTTGGAGATAATTTGGTCTTTAAGAAGAATAAGGGCCAATGGAGAGAATGTGATGAAGCACCAAAGGTTAACTTGGAAGAAGGACAGCATGTTGATAGGAGAGGAGTTGGTCAGACAACCAGGGGCACCCTAGCCATGGTAAGGGCCTATAGGTGATATTGGTGAAACCAAGCACCAGAATCTTTAAAAAGACCTAGAGCAGGAACACGTGATTGGTTCCTCCATTACTCTCCTATCGGAACCAAGGATGAATCATATTGTGGATTATGTTCCTCAAGATCAGTTAAACTGCTTTTGTGATGTATATTTGAGAAGTTTTAGAATAGAGCCTTCTGAGCCTTAATTAGTGAATACTGATCCAATTGACAAACATGTTTCCAAGAATCAGCATGGTGTGTGGAAGATGTATTTTGATGGAGCATGTAGACAAGAAGGCAATGGAGCAGGGATAGTATTTATTTCACCTAAAGGTACTACATTCAAGTATCATTCTTGCTAACATTTGAATGTACAAAAAATATAGCAAAATATGAAGCCCTGCTAATTGGTCTGAATATGGTCATCAAACACAAGATCAAACTACTAACTATTCTAGGAGATTCTAAATTGATTATTTCATAAGTCAGATCAAAATATGCTGTAAAAAACAAAAGGTTAAAATAGTATAGGAATGTTTTATGGGATACAATTGAATTGTTTCATGTTTTCTCCATTGAATGGATAGATAGGTCCAAAAATTTGATGGCAAGTTTCCTAGCTAATGTAGCCCTGAAAAGAGATGATATCACCTTGGCAAGAATATCTCAAGTTGAATTTAAAACAAGGTCCGCCATCCTTGACAATATATATAGCTAGAAATTTTTCAATGATGACACTGATCTCATGAAGTTTCTCCATTGTATAGACCAATATGAAGCTTGGAAGATTGACCTCAATGCCTTTGTTGAAGAAGTAGATGGGAAACAAACTATATTTGGAAAATAATTTTTGCAGCTTAAAACCAACAAACTTCCCAAAGGACTTGTGGCACTAGAAAGGGTATATGATGGAAATGATTGTTCTCTCCTAAATTAGATAATAGTTAAAAGAGAATATGTTGAAGAAGTCAATCTAGGGACTGAATTAGCACCCAAAAAGGTATATATTGGAAAGAAAATAAGTCCAACAATTAGAAAAATGTTGATTGTGTTGTTAAGGAAGTACAAGAATTTTTTTTCTTGGTCTTATGAGGATCTTACGGCCTACAAGGGAAGACTTATTCCAACATGAGATTCCATTAAAACCAGATACAATACAATTCAAGCAAAATCAAAGGCCCATCAACCCAACTTTGGAGCCTAAAATGCAAGAGTTGCCAAAACTCGGAGATGGAGGAATTATCAAGCCCATTAGACATTCAACATGGTTCTCAAACTTGGTCCTAGTAAGAAAGAAAAATGGGGATATTAGGTTGTGTGTAGACTTCAGAAATTTAAGTGTTGCTTCCCTTAAAGATAATTACCCTCTCCCTGATATGGAAGCCATACTGCACAAAGTAATAGGATGTGAGTTGTTTTCAATGATGGATAGGTTTTTTGGTTATAATTAGGTTAAAGTTAAAGAGTCTGAGCAATGCAAGACAGCATTTACTACACCATGGGGGACATATGTCTATGTGAGAATACCATTCGGTCTCACAAACGTAGGGGAAACCTTCCAAAGGGCCATGGATGTGGCATTTGCAGATTTAATTAATGCTATAATGGTAGTGTACCAAGATGAGCTCATTTCTTATTCCAAAAGGGAATAAGATCATGTAGAACACTTGGATAAAATATTCATCAAGGCTTTGGAGTATGGTATCAGTCTCAACCCTAAGAAATGTCATTTTGTTGTCACAGAGGGTAAGCTTTTGGGACATATTGTATCAAAAGAAGGGATTAGAATAGACCCTGAAAGAGTAGAAGCCATAGATAAAATCCCCATTCCCAAAACTGTCAAAGCCATTCAATCATTTTTTGGGAAAAATAACTTTGTTAGGAGATTTGTGTCAAATTTTGTTGAAATCGTTAAACCCATATCCAAAATGTTGAAGAAGCGAGAAAAAATAGACTAGACTGCAGAAGCTCTGGAAGCTTTTATATCCATCAAGAAATCCATCAAAGAATCCCCCATTCTAAAATCCCTTGACTTTTCCAAACCTTTCCAAATATTCTCATTTGCCTCATTTCACACCATAGCAGTTGTTATGTTACAAAAGAATGATGAAGGTCATAAGCAACCTATATCCTTCTTTAGCAAGTCATTGCATGGGTCAGAGTTAAAGTATGATATTATGGAGAAACAAGCTTATGCATTGGTCAAAGCAACAAAATCTTTCAAGCCATATCTAGTTGGAGCCAAAGTAATTGCATATGTACCACATGTAGATATGAAAGATATACTGGTGCAGACAGAGGTGACAGGGAAAAGATGTAGATGGATCAACAAGATCCAATAATTTAATATGGAGATTCATATTACCAAGTTAGTAAGGGGACGAGGTCCATCCAAACTAATGGAAAAAGAAAACATTGAAGCTAACCAAATCTGCAATGTGGAGAATGAGGATGGTGCAATTGGAAACATTGAACATAATCCTTGGTATACAAACATAGTGTATTATCTCAGACACATGAAGTGCCCTGAAGGATTGGATGATAATCAAAGGAGAACATTGAAATTACAAGCATCCAAGTACGTATTCATATAAGGTGATCTATTCTAGAAGAATAGGGATGGAGTGTTGTTATTGTGTCTAGATGAATCACAGGCAGAAAATTTTTTGAGGGAGATGCATGAAGGAGTGTGTGGAGGTCATTATTCTACCAAAACGACTGCACATAAGATTCTCAGGGTAGGCTATTACTAGCCTAAGGTCTTCAATGATTATTTTTCATATGTAAGGAGGTTTGAAGCTTGCCATAAATTCTTGAGAAAGATGAAATATCAAGGATACCTACCACTTAGACCTTTACAAGTAGAAGCCCGTTTCCACCAATGGGGAATTGATTTTATTGGGGAAATACAGGAAAATTCAAGTGGACATAGATGGATATTAGTAGCTACTAGTTATTTCACCAAATGGGTAGAGGCAATCCCAACTAAACAAGCAACAAGAGAGGTGACCTAATAGATTTCCTGATGGAGAATATCATAACCAAATTTGGTACACTAGTAAGATTGATCACAGAATGAGGGTGGGATGTGTTTTAGGTCTGATGAATTCAAAAGCTTCTACAACACATATGTTATTACTGTCTCTTATGGTGCCCCTTACCACCCACAAGCAAATGGTCAGGCATAATCCAGTAATAAAAGTCTTTTGAAAATCATAAGGAGGATGTTAGATGGAAATAAGAAGGCTTGGGACTCAAAATTAAGAATGGTTGTGTGGGAAGACATAATTACTGTGAAGAAGGTGATTGGAAAGTCTCCATTTGAATTAGTGTATGGGACACAAGCCAGGATGCTATTACAAAACCTATTACCAGTTTATAATTTCATCCTTCAGGAAGATTTAGATGTTCCAAAACCAATGGAGGGGAGAATGGAGCAACTTGTAGAACTTGATGAAATAAGGAGAATGGCTCAAAAGCAAAACATGAAGTTACAATCTCAAATGAAATATCTTTTTTACAAGAAATCCCAAAATAGAAAATTTGAGGTGAATGATTTGGTGTTGATGTGGAATGCTAGATGTCAAGAGAAAGGGAAGCATGGAAAATTTGAAGCCTTGTGTTAGGTCCCTTTGTTATCACTAGCAAGGTAGGAGAAGATTCTTATTATTTGCAAAACATGTCTAGTGAGGAGCAAGAGTTGCCAGTACATGGGAAATTTCTAAATTATTTATTTTCTTGAGGAGTACCATAGGATTAAGGATTTCCAGTGCATGGAAAATTCTTAACAAGCCTCTTAAAATAATCTCTTTCCATGCACAGTAGTTTAGGAAATCCAAAAGGGACTAGGACTTTCCAGTACATGGACAATCCTAGATTTCCCTCATTAAAAACAAATTTTCTTTCCATGTATAGTAGTGTAAGATCATTTCCATTATTTTTCACATCCATATCCTTCTTCATTCCATCCTCACCACCTTCCATTTTTCAATCTTCTGAAATCTTGGTCTGCACCCAGAGATATTTTGGATTCTTGCAGTGATTGGTAAATCACTCATCCCCAACTCGAGCCACTATTGGAACCAGAATTTTCATAAAAATTCTAGGGATTTTTTCAGTTGAAATACAAAATTTATATTATCATTTTCATAAAAAATCATATTATTGCCATACATGAAGCCAAAATAGCTTTCTACCGCTATATCGCTACCACATTGGCTACCCTACATAGCCCTCACCTCATACCTCTTTACTGCAACCCCTTGTAAAATAGCTCGCGGTATCACAATAAAGGAAGCTGACACTATACTCTATCACCTTTAACCTTTACCGCTATACCATGGAGGGTTAGAACACAGCCTGCGATAGAGCAGTATACTGAAGAATAGTGATAAAAGGAGACCGCTAAACTGTGAAGGGTTAGAACAAGACTCGCAGTAGAGCAGTATACTTGAGAGTAATAACAAGAGGAGACACCGCTATACCGTAGAGGGTTAGAACATGGTTTGTGGTAAAGCAGTATACTAAGGAGGAGTACTAGGATGATACCATGCTACCGCAAGGAAGATAAAGGTAGCCTGCGGTAGAGCGGTATACTAAATTAGGGTTAAAAATATACTGCGGTACCATAGGGGAGTGAAAAGTGATGCGAGGTAATGTGGTAAAGTAGTCATTGAGACATTTAAAGCATGCCAATCACATCAGTCAACTTTGAAATATGAAATTGAGCTCAATACAAAATATTTGAATGATGTGAATTTATGATTCAAGAGTTAATGCATCTTGGTGTGGAGATACACAAAGTAGATTGAGATTTCTCATTCATAACAACAGAAACCAAGTGCAGACGAGCTCAAGGTGTGGGAGTGAAGGGAATTCTCCAAGGTGAACTACATTTTTGGGTAAGCTTTGTTCCTCACCCTTTGAATTTAACAATGGCACCAAAGAAAGCAGAAGTAGGAGCTAAAAAAGATGAAGCCAAAACTAGCAAACCCTCTTTACAATCACCATTGCTTACTTTATTGCCTGGTTCAGTAGATAAGGGGCCAAAAAAGGTTTTCAGAGATCTAGCTCAGGGATGTAGAGACCCTATCATTCCTCAGTCAGGGTGGAATTTGTATTGGTATTTCTATAGAAAAGGAAATGATAAAGTTCTAGCATCAAACCCGTGGACCCTGGACTTAGCTAAATTGATTGTTCCAAATGTTTTCATTGATTTTGAGCTGGTTAAAGCCCTGTCCTCTACCTACCATGCCCCAACCAAAATTTTTAGGCTTCCAGATGGTGGGTGTTTAGTTGATTTTTCAAGGGAGGCCATTATTAAATGTTTTAACCTAAACAAACAAGTTGTTACAGAGGTAAATTTGGGGAAATTAGAAAAAGAGTACAAGAGGCTAAGGAGAACCTATAGGAGTGATGAGCTCCCCCTACATATGAAGAGGGGTGGTAATAACATAATACTTCCCATCCCTTCCTCAAAAGTAGAGCCTTTTCTAGTGTCAGATTTTTAGGTTTACTTCAAAAACACCTATCATGCATTGTGTCAATTTCTTGGGATAGATGTAGAAGATAATATGTCAGTAGGATTAATGAGGATGGTTATGATCATTCAACATCTGGAGTCAAATGTGGAATTTTATTTTGCATCTATGATTGAAGAGAAAATACATGAGGGTTTGTTGTAGGTCAAAGAGGCTAAGGCTCCCATAGCCTTTAGAAAATATTCTTTGCTATGTCATTTGGTTTTATTTTAGAATGAAACAAAATGGACCAGAAGGATGAAGTTGTGCACACAAGAGAATGGAGTTAGACTCCCTGTACAGAATTGGTGCTACATCTGGGACAACAGGTGCACAAAATGTGATTTTGTTGTATTCAGAGATGATTTTGTTGTTAGATTAATTGCTTCCCTTGGTTATTCAACACCAAGGTTACCTGAATCACTAATGAGTGTAATGAGGCCAATGTAGTATAAGCCAGACTAGAGCTATACTCATAATTATGTTGATTGGTTCCTTATGCCACAACATACTATTATCAAGGTGTATGGTTGTGATTAAGCACCACACATTTTGCTAAAATTTGTACCTACAAGAATATGCTTTTTAGAGTTCATGTGGCAGATGCTCTGGATGGAGCATGATTTAATGAGGAATCAGAGAAAAGGCACATTCTTGCCTGATTTAACAATGTTTAAGGAATTGTCTATTGGATCTGACATGTTGGAGGAACTACAAAGGTTTATGAGGGTCAATTATCCCCTCAAGTATGGAAAGGAAAGAGTATGTGACCAAGAGGATCACATTAATATGATCAGAAGGACTTTGCTAACAAAGAGGGCCATATCTCATGTATTTGACCCTGAGGAGGATGTAATAAGGAATTTGGTATATTTTGATGATGTATTTCAAACTAGAAAGAGATGGATAATGATGATGAGGAACAGAGAAGCAATCTTCTGGATGCAAATGATCCTGACTGAAATTCCACTGAAGGAAGGCCAAGAAGTGGCAGAGCAACAAAAAATTCAAGAGCCTCATGACCCTAAAATCAGGATATCAGAGGAAGGTGTTGATGAGATTCAGGTTGATGAGAGGGTAGTTGCCTCTCTAAGGTATATGGAGAATGACAATTTTATTTATACTAATGAATTTAAAGATTTTTGGATTAATATGAAGATGAAGCAGTTTGATGAAAGATTGAAGATCAATCTCATAGGAGTCGATGAATCAAAGTAGGTTGAAATTCAGGCTCTAACATTGGTATAATTAAATATTGATAATATTAATGTTACCCCCGAGGAAGCAAGAGAATTAGTAGTGAAAAGTGATATGTTGATCATACCAGGGATGGAGCTATCTAAAGTGTTTCTTTTGGATCAAATTAGAGAACAAGATGACCCAATGTTAGCTGTAGAGTTTGATTCAGAGGAAGGTGTTTCAGGAACATGGTATAGCCCTACCACCCAAACTTTTGCTTTATGGACAAAATAAAAGAGCACAAGGAAGCCTCAACTCTTAGATGTGGTGCAAGAAATGAGGGGGTCAGCCATGGTAAGAATGATGAAAGACACAACTCCTATAGAGGCTGCAACTATAACCATGCATTCTACAATCTTCACCAAAGATGTGGTGGAGAATATGGAAAAGAAAATAACTGAATATGAGAAAAGACTAAAATTATCAAATGATGAAGTAAACAAATTGTTTATTGAGAATGTAAAGTTGAAACTACAATTATAGCAGGATACCACAGTGAGGGGGGATGAGGTAGTTGTTTATCACCCACCTATCTAGGATGAAGAACCACAAATACAACAGATGAAAGAAGAAATTGATAAGCTAAAGAAGCATAATATGGAAGATGTCAAGCATCACATCCTCGATACCCTGAGAGAGATATTGGAGCACAAAATTAGGATATTGAAGGAAAAAATAGGTGGAGTACATGAAAGCTTTGGAAATCTGGTTAAAGCCTTGGAATAGATAAATGCAAATTCCCCTCACCTTGAGGAACTCCAGAAGAGATGGCGGCCTACTTATCACATTCTAACTACTCTGTGCAAGGCCACACAAAGGGATCCAGATGCCCCTCCAAGACTCAAACCAATGCAAGAAATGGTAAAGGGGGTAATTGAGGAGCATAAGTACTTGATAGATATGAAGAAGAAAGTGAAAATAGGAGGAATGTATTTGATTTTATTAAATACATCTTCAGCCCTTCGATCATCAAAGATGATAATCAATTAAAAGGTGTGGATGAGTGGAAAGACGAATTTGATCAAATGATTTCTCAATGCTTGGCACATGTACAGAATGATGGGGATATCACCCTTGAAAAATTTCATGCTTTGCTTGATGGGATTGTTATACTAGACAGTGGATACACAAAATTTGTAGTACATGTCAGGAACCTGCTTGATAATAGATGGAAGAGCCACCTCACAAATCTCATAGCAGCACAAGAATTCAAATGGCCAAATGATCTGATAATCAGTAAGTGAAAAGAGAATTATTTGGGCTCCGATGAGGATTGATCATCATCATCACAAAGAGAGATTAATCATACATTAAAATCTTTGCACAGGTCTTAGATGACCACGGGCTTTTACTCAAAGACTAAAGGATTAGCACACATGTTGTTAAGTTATTTCAGTTATGTTTAATTTCATAATTATGTTTTGTTACCAAAAGACATGTCCTTTGGTCTGAAGCTTGTTGCCTCTCGTATAAATAAGAGAGACCAAGAACAAATGGAATTATTAGATTAGATAGAAAAAAGTAAACAAGCAAATAGGGATAATGTCTACATTTCAAAATACCATGATGCATGTATGAAATTTTGGAGGAATCAATGAAAGATCTCTTATTTTGTGGCGTCATACTGGTTCAATTATTTGTTGAATTAATTGAAAATATTATCATATTGTCTCCAAGGTTGATATTTCTTTGTTATTTAAATTGATATATCAAGTATATACTCAATTTATCAATACACATTTGTTGTACTTGTGTGATATGATTAATTGGTTCTTTCAAGTAAAAATTAAATCCTTCTACTCATTCACAGTAATTTGAAAGTAGCATTTGCATCACTAAGAAGAACCTGGTAATTACATTCTTGCATGTTTATACAAGTTATAAACTAATATTGGTATGCCAAACAATTAGAATTTCTACCAAATACAAGCCACTCATCTTAGACTTTCACTTGACTCCATATACCCAACAAGGCACTGGTCTCACCCATTTTATTTATCTAGTCATTTCTAAAACCCTCATCGTTAACACCAAACATATAAAATTTTGATATAATTTATATATTTTCACTACATTGTATTTAAATATTACTATAATGACATCATTCTCACATTTTGCAATGCTAGCCAAAACGCAATTATTCCTGGCAACCTACAGGTTTCAAAACCGTTTTTATAATTCCAACAGCATTTCAGTCCCACCTAGGCTTCGCATTTTGTGTAGGCCAAGTTGGTTGATCATGTTGGTGTAAATAAGCATTTTTTCTTATTTCAATTTTACTTAAGCTACTTAGGAATGCATATCATTATAGTTTGCACTTGTGACACCTAGTTATTTGCATCGTGCATCTATGTTTGTGTATACATTGAGAGATGTGATTATGACACTTAGGGAAGTGTGAGTAGGAGAAATTCCACTCTTTGTGGTGTGATCTAGTTATCACCCTTTTATCTCCACTTTTTGTGGCATGATAATTCCACTTTAGGTGGGTGATCCACCTTTCATGGAATTATCTATTATTTCTTTCTACCTACCCTACACATGATTGTGACACTTGTCTCATTCATGGCCCTTCATTCTGCCCTAGCTTGCCTTTATAAGAAATCCTTGTACATACTTGTAATTGAACATCTTCATGCATATTGAGAATACAGTCATCATATTCTCTCATCTTCTCTCTCTCTCTTTTGTGCTATCTTTGATCTCTTGATCATGTTGTTGCTTTTCATAAGTTCTTACAGACTGAATCCTCTCTTAAAAAACTAGTAAAATTCTTTGTACAGGACTCATACACCCAAGATGGCACTTAGTCCCATTATGCTTTTCCAAAAATTAGGATATGAACTATTCTCCTATTTTGCACTTCCTTCTATGTCATTCAAACTTCACTTCTAGATCTGAACCTTCTAAAAATATGCAAAACAAAATATTGTGTTGATTTTCTTATGGGGTTTTCTCTCAGTCAAACCCCTAGTTTGGTAATTAAACCTTGATAGAAAGAATAGATCTTGAAAGGAAATGTGTGTGAAAGTCCTAATCTTAAGTGCATCTAAGATTAAGAGATCTAGAGTGCAATAAACCCTACTCTAATGTGCTAGAATGGATACATGAGTGAAACATAAAGATGATGACTCACTTTGGGAGATCTCTAATCACCCTTAATAAGCCATAATAATGCATGTACCTTCCTTTAGGCAAAAGTAGAATGATAATGGAAGATGGAATCACTTAGAAAACAATTCATTAGGCTTGGTTCAATGGCTAGTTGCATCTCCCCAACCTAGAATCCATCATGATCCTCCATAGGCAGCCATCATCACCTCTTGACAATACTTTATCTTGAAATGAAAGTGAGCTTGAAAACTCAAAAACACTATTATGTTGCTCCAAGACTTCAAATTTACTTGCTTCTTGTTCTTGAATGCTTGAAACTCTCTCTTGAAAGCTCTAAATCTAGGTGAGACTCTCTTGCTTGAAAACTCTAGGTGAAATAATGATTCAAAACCTTATTTTTATAGGCATCTCATCTAATTTACCATTTATTAGATCCCAAATGTTGACATTTGTGAAATTTGAATTGAAAACTTACAATTTCCTAATCAAAACCCTAAAAAGGGGTCAAACGGGACTCATACATCCAAGGTGGCATATGGGTTCCATCTAGGGAGACTCATATTCCCAAGATGGTGTATGGGTCCCACCCTAGTTTTTCAGGTTGTGAGAATGTCAGGGTGTTAGAAAATTGAATGCATTTATTGAATTTGTCAAGATTTTAGTTGAAATAAGCCTTGGGATCTGAAATAAAAGGTCTTAGGGGCCTATTAACGATGATTTAAGGGGTCGTGAATGTAAGGGTACTAAAATAGGTCCAAACTAAATGTGAAATTGTACTATCTCTAAGAAGGGGGTACAATTTTCTACTCTACATTTAGCCCCCACTTTAGCACCCATATGACACTACATGCATATGCAAGCTAAAGTACTTCAAAAAGTATTATCTCTTAAAATGATACTCATATGGATTTTTTTGCAAGCATGGGAGAATGAATTCCCCATTGTAGCTATCTGCAAAACCACAATGTTAGGAACCGCATCTTGCAAAACCAATTCATTAGTTGTTCCATAAATCCTCTTATCTAATTTCTTCAAGAAATCAAATCTGAGGGTAGATGTATTCCCCCCTTGATTTTGATTGCTTTATGGAGGTGGAATCAAGGTAACAGTCTAACCGCATCGAATTGCATAAGTCATATCACAGGGTATTTCCAAGTACCATACCACATAGTGATAGACATTTGATGAGAACGGGAGTGGAATTACGAATCCAGCTCAATAAATGACATTGAAAATGAAATTCTCTAACCCCTAATATGTTAATTTGAATGAAAAAGTACTTTTTTTTACCTTAATATGTAAATGACCTGTTTTGAAAGTATATAAGAGTAAAAAGATAATTAGTTTGTGATCATTTTGTCTTTTACCTTTTTTTGTAGTTTGATTTTGGTGGAGAATGATTGAGGATGTTGAGCGTACGACATTACATGCCTCTAAGACTCGAGAGCCTATGTGATGAGGTGGCATAGGGTGATCTATAGCATACAGTGAGTGGATTCTTCTCAAACTTAGCTTCATTTTTATTCATTTATTTTATGTTTTACATATTTCTAGATAGATTTAGGACCTTGGAAGAAAAATTAGCAAAGTGTCCCTTTTTTTTCGCAAATTGTCCCACTTTTTTGCAAAGTGTCCCAAATAAGGAATAAAGTGTCTATGACCCTTAGAAAAGTACCCTAGAGAAACTTTAGCACACTTTTTGACTGTTGATATATAAATTTAATATTTTAGAATACTTATAGGTGATTTTTTTTTTATCAGATTCCTCCTCGATAACAATAGCATCTCGGCAGTAGGCTATTATGTCGCCTATGAGACCTAGTTACAACACTATTAGAGGAGAACACAGAGACATTACAAGTGACAGGTATATACTGGCCGTATCTCATGCCTCCCATGAGATACCATGATTCCATGTTGATGGCACTAGCAGAGAGGTGGGATGTAGATACCTGCACCTTTCATCTACCCACCGGTGAGATGACTATCACTCTGGAGGATTGCATCGCATTCTTTAGGTTCTTATCTGAAGTGACACCATTCACTTTGTAGAGGACCAATCATACTAGGAGATGAGAGAAAATATCTAGTATTGTCTTAGAGGTCTAATTCAGGAGGAGATCGTGGGGCCACATGTTGAGCTGAGGTGGCTACTTTGTGCATGATCACCACTTCTGAGGTGGATTATGATATTTACCGTAGCATTAGTACTAGTCCCAGATGGTTGGGGAGCACACCTAAATGGAGGACTTGTACACATGATACGAGAGATGGAGCATCACAAGATTGTCTTTGCCTAGGGTCACAATATACTGGCACATCTCTATTATGATTTGGGATGGCTTGCTTACCAGGAGATGGACAGTATGATTCATTGTACACTATTATAGGTTTGGTTCCTGGAACATATCACATGTACTAGACTGACAAGATTTCCTTCTATAGGTACCCTGGGATACCCACACTCCTTTAGCTATATTCTTTGGTGAGCATGGCAGTATGGAGATTTACTATATTAGAGAGTCATATTCGACCATCTTGATCAGGAGGAGATCTTATGGAGACCTTACCAACTATTACCTCAATGGCTAGATGAGACCCGCTAGTTGACTAGGATGCAAAGGGATCAATTTTTACTAGGGAGACATAACTACACAGTGAGACCTTTCTACTACAATCATGTCATGAGACAGTTTGGACAAGTACAGGTTCCTCCAACAACATGACCATTTTACAGGTGATCAGTGTAGAGTTCCCGTAGGGTAGGAGATACGAGACAACTCACAATTGATGGCATTGTATCTAGTGATTCAGATGATGAGGATCTCGATATGCCCTCAATTTCTGACACTAAAAATGTGGGTTTTATATATGCATATGAGGAGTGGTCGACCACAGCACAACTAGCTCTAGTATTTCCTATAGATCAACCTAGAGGCTACACAGGACCTCTTCTAGATCACAGGGATGATGAGGAGGAGACAGGTGAGGAGATCAGGGTTGCACACTTGTTTTCAAATGAGATAGAGGAGGATTATGAGGAGGTAGACTTAGACTATGAGGACAAGGATGAGGATGAGGAAGACGAGGAGGATGAGAGCCAGCTGATGAGTGAGGTCAGTGATACAGTAGAGGAGGGCCTAGTTTCCCACAAGTGGAGACATTCAATTCCAACTCAAGTGACCAGATCGCAGTCAGCAGCTACAGCATGTTCCAATAGTCATCAGCATGGAGAGGGTAGCAGATCTTCTATACCTCCTACATAGGGTGGGGTTTTTTTTACATAGTAGGATAGAGACCTAGGTGATGACACATAATTTATGATTATGCTTATTCTTTTATAATTATTCTCATGATATTGTTTTTCATTTATGTATATATATATATTATATTTTGTGTTGACTATCTTTATGATTTCTACTGAGAAAGCTATAGGATCTTTATCGACGAGTTTTTGTGGAAATAGTACCTCCTTCACTCATAGATGAGGTTGTCGCCACCAGCTACATGCTCCCACCCATCGTGGAGTAGCATCCAAAGCTATTTGAGCCTTTCACAAGGTTGAGAGGAGCATACAAGAGTGCTACCAAGCACGTCAATTGACTCATGGATCATCTCTCAGCATT